>JBAHVR010000202.1:0-50000 GCA_036898135.1 Oncomelania hupensis
TCATGTCTGTCCTTCCCGTCTCCCACCCCCTTGCTTTTTTTGTTTTGTTTTCTCTTCGTTTCTTTCTTGTATTAGTCATTGTTGTGGTTGTTTACTTTCTTTGGATTTTTTATATTTGGCTTCTTTTCTTCTTCTGTTTTTTTTTCAACTCTACTTTCTTTTAATATTTTATATTTTGCTTCTTTTCTTCTTCTTCTTCCGTATTCTTTCAATTCTTCTTACTTTCTTTCATTATGTTCTATTTGTAAGCAGGCAATGCTGATTTGAAGTGCTTAATACACCTAATACAACTATAGGTAATTTAACGTCTGCACACAGTTTACATGTAGCCTGGCGGAGTATTTGATTCCCGCCTCTCGTCCATCACCTTGAGAACACAGCCCGACCTCAACCGTTATTTTCATTTATTGAGACACAATAATATTTGCCCTGCAAGGCTGGAAAGCGTGTTTTGTCGACTTTTTGTGCCACGACACTCTCTTCAAAGTCACTGCCACTGATTTGAATAAAATGCCTGCCGACAATGTAGTCCTGCTTACCACCAAAAGCAGAAGACGAATGATCAGACGGGGAGAACATATGCCGTGTCGCCTTGTCCCGCATAACCAAGTAGCCACACCAAAAGATTTTACTCAGCAGGAGCCACCCAAGGCTAAACTGATCAACCAATGGAAGGGTAGACAATCTCTCTCCGAAGAGCGAACCAGTCGTCTCCCATTCCGTTACACATATTGTGTTTATTTTCTGTAATTTGGTTTATATGGCTATAAAACAAATATAGGTGAATATCATTTCGCGGACAACCACATTTTCGATTCAGATTTGTTTTCTTGCTGTATGTTTTCTTTTATTTGACATTCACGCGTTTAGTTAATTTAATGATAATGTAAGTTTGACGTTAATGTGTGCAGAAATCCAGTGCTTGTGAGGATGTAGGGGTTGGACATTGTTTCAGTGGCTGTCTTCCTCCATCTGTGGTAAGTATTAACCATTTATTTTTTCCTAGCCATCACAATCATTACATTGTAATGATTTTTTTCCCATCATCATTACCATCAATCTTGTTTGCGTCATCATCATCATCATCATCATCATCATCATCATCATCATCATCATCATCATCATCATCATCGTCGTCATCATCATCATCATCATCGTCATCATCGTCGTCGTCATCATCATCATCATCATCATCATCATCGTCGTAATCATCATCAATCATCATCATCATCATCATCATCATCATCATCATCATCATCTATTTGTGAAGGAAGTCTAAACCCAGGTCTAGTCTGATCAAGCATGCATTCTATCGTAAGTATTTCAAAGACCACGTTTGTCGCTCATGTCCCCAGGCGGCTGAACGTCAGACGTGTAAACACACCCTGCAAGGTATTGGTCCTGTTTCCCCTTCGTCCTGGGTGACACTGCTGTGCGGGCTGCCATGCATACTTTCGCTGAGAAACAACCCCAGTTGTGCCCTCGTTGGTGACAAAAATTATCTCAAATCCACAGAATGAAAATCCAACACTTCCAACAACAATTCTCAATACTCCAATATCTCCAAATCTACCGGTTTTAGTTTTGTTTACTCCTCAGTTGTGCCGTGGATACTAAGATAGACAGTAAAATATCACCTTCCTGGGGAGGTGTGCATGTGCATGTATCTCTTGCCCATACGTAAATTTTAACCATAAAGTTACGAATGGGCAAATTGGCCAAAAAACCGTGTGCATGAGCGTTCGTAAGTCTCCAGTCGTTCGTAAATTCGGTCTTAACTTTACGGGTGCTATCTCCTTGTTGTAACTCTGTCCGTAAGTAAGAATGCCCATAACGTCGTTCAAAAGCGCATGCGCGAGAGCAAACATGGCTTCTAACAGGCTTATTTATCAAGTCATGTTTCAAAGAACAATGGGCTCTATGCACAAAGGCGTGGCGGCCACGTGCTGCGGGAATAACACGGCGTGCTCGAGTTTGAAAATGGTGAAGTACTGTGCTGCGTTTGGATGCTATAACTTCGACGTAAAACTTAATGCAAAGAAAAGAACATTTCCTTTCATCGATTTCCACTGAAAGATGAAATATTGCCATGACCGCTTTGTTATTCCCGCGCCACGTGACCATGCCGCCGACTTGTGCATAGAGCCCATTATACGAGAACGCGTGTTTAGGGAGCGTTTGAAACCTTTTGATTATTGTGATGATCTAGACATTGGATTGAAGTTTTGGTTTCAACGTGCCGACATCATAGATTTATATGAAATTGTTGAAGACGACCTAGAATTTGTCGTAGTTGTTCGCTACAAACTACATTAAACAACTAAGCTCTATGGCGTTTATTTATCGGTATCATATCATCAAATGCAGCTGAATCACTTTTCCTCGAGCTAGAATACGGGAGATCGAAGTACTAAAATTACAGCCGCTGTATATTAATTTAAATGAAACTAGCGCTACTTTTCTTCCACATTGCGTTGCTGAGACTGACCGAGGCCTACGTCTTCTCTCTTTGCTGCAAGCCTTAACCTATTACGCGGGCGGTGACATAAGGTTGCTGACCCTACAGTCTCATGGTGTGAAGGTGACGTACGTACGTATTTTCAAAGCTCCGATTGGTTAAAATCAAAAGCAGCGGGTAATCCTCGATGCGGGCTAAAAATACCACGCTCCGTCACATTTATCTATCGCTCATAGCTATGGGCAGTGCTACGGGCACTCATGCACACGAGTTTCTAGCTGGTTTAAGACCGCCCATAGCTATGGCCGATTTTGAAGACAATTATGGGCACAATTTGTGTACGACTTTAATGTAAGCTTCATGCACACCACCCTTGGACTACAGTCATCCCGGTGATTGCTGTTGTATACAATGGGACCTATAACGTTGTTACAATAAGGTCTATCCAATAAACCCCGACCAGAGACTGGAAACGCGTGCGAGGGAAGGGCTAATGAGGAATTCATTGAAATGGGAAATTTATTGAAAGAAGAGTTGAAAGATCCAACGTCATTGTTTGGGCGACTGGTGGTAGCTGGTTATACAGAGAATTAGGTACCTATGGATCTATGCATGAAACCGGCCTATTTTATTTCGGAACTATATCATAGTTCCGAACTCTGTAGTCCTGCGCTATTTAATTTCATAGTCCGGTATGCACCACAATGTAATAGGTAGAGACTTCTCAGTCTCAAACTAAATGTTGATAGTACCGAACTATCCTCAAAAAATCTTCAAAGAAAAGGTTACTCCCACATGCACACGTCAAGCTCTTACCTGTATGTTACGTAGGGTTGACGTAATGTATTTTGGACTCCCCTCTCCTTTTTCAGTGCAGGAAGAGGTCACACCGTGTAACAGAGACAACCGAGGCTTACCTCGCCATGGTTGAGATGTGACGTAAACCTCGGCCCATTATGGTGGCCTACTAGCGCCAAAACCTGATAATTACAATTATCATGTGATAATTACAAATATCATGGGATAATTACAAATGTCAAGAGATAATTACAATTATCATTGAAATTTTTACAAATATATTCGCGTGATCATGTTTAATTTTCAGTTTTGGCTCTAGCAATCCGCCTGGAAATGCGCCAAAACTGAAAATTGTAATTCTCACATAATAAATAAAATTTTCACTTGATAATTATAATTTTCACGTGATCATGCTTAATTCTGGTCAGGCGGCTTGCTAGCGCCAAAACCTAATTATCGTTTGATAGTTGTAATTATCCCTTGATAATTGTTATTATCTTATTATATTTGTAATTATCAGGTTTTGGCGCTAGGAAAGCGTGGCAAATACTGATAATTATTAATTAACACTGCGGATTACCGATATCTCTGTAAATTACACAGAACACGTGATAATTTCAATTATCTCGTGATAATGGTAACTCCGGTTTTGGCGCTAGTAGGCTGTCATAGGCCCTCTCTGCTACGTGGTGTGGGGTATGCTATAGTTCTTCTGCCATTTCAAAACTGGTGCATAGGGTCGGAAGACAATGCCTTCTCATAGCTTGATTATTATTAAACATTTCCAGTGGAAGCTGTTCTGTCGTGAAAAACGCTATTTCGACACATTGGACGTCTGTATTAAATAACAGTACGTCGGCAGCCTTATTGTGTTCGGCTTTAGTCCGCAACTCAGGCCGGTGTGGCATCGCCAAATGTACAACCATCGCCACCGCCATGAGCATAAGCGCATTGTTGTTTATTCTACTCGGAACATTTTACGATTACTGGGCCTTAATGCCTCAATTGCCTTAATTACTCAATGCCTTAAGCATCGTAAGTCGTCGTCCTTTCTTTTTCCAGTCATGCGCAGAACTTGACGGAAATGACCTCCGGAAGTTCACGCATGCGCAGAATCATCGGCGATGATATACATTTGGTGATGCCACACCAGTAGTCCCGATCGAAGGAGGACTCAATTCAAGGCTGTTTAGTCTGTGCTTTAGGACGGAACCTTTAGTGGTCCGCTTTCCTGCATATCAGACTACGATCAATAGAAGCGAACTAGGCTATAGTACGGAATTAAGCGATTAGTCCTTTTTTTATGCAAAGATCCCCTAGGCCTGTTGCCTGGTCTGTAGACGGCACAATAGTCAGAGAGAGACAGTGTCGATCTGAGAGAAACGAAATCCATATAGATTTTAGTATTTTAATTTAAAAAAATTAAAAGAAGTGTAATTTTGAGACTAAATCTCTCTCTCTCTCTCTCTCTCTCTCTCTCTCTCTCTCTCTCTCTCTCTCTCTCTCTCTCTCTCTCTCTCTCTCTCTCTCTCTCTCTACCCCTTCTCGCTTACACACACGGACATTCACTCTCTATCTGGGATTGGATTGAAGGGGAGGGAATAGTGTGAATGATTTGCAGTATTACTTTGAGTGTTCAAGTAGACTTGATGATTTGATTTTCTTTTTTGCAAATATGGTAATATTTAGAAATAGTCGGTCGGGGGTGGGGGGGAGGAGAGGGATAGGGTTGGGTGGGGAGAGAGGATGGAGTGGAGAGGTGGCGGGAAGGGAGCGTGATGGGGAGGGGAGGGGATCAGAACGAGCCAAATATATGTCGGCCCATCCATTGGAAGGCATATCTCAAGGACCGCTGAACGGATTTTGATCAAATGGTTTAAGAAAATTACCTGGGTTAGTACCGCTAAGTTCAATGTCACTGCAGTCATGTGGTTGCTAAAACACGTTTGGCTAAACCATCTCAAAAAGATAGTTTGTTGCGTTTTGGTATACAGGTACTTCAGATCATGGGCCATCTTTCAGGAGCAATCCGGTGGTCAGTCAGTCGGTCGGTTCTCCGCTCTGAGTTTTATTTTATTTGTAAAAAATGAACTTTTTTTAAAATCTCAAGAACAACTGGACCGACATTTGTCATTTTAGCTTTGTGGATACCTAACTGGTAAGCATGTTAGATTATTCGTATTTGTACTTTCTCAAAGGTCAAGGTCTTTGTGCTTCATCAGTTTTTAAACACGTTTAGCGCTGTATCTATAAATGGGCTTCCTATCCTATCCTATCCTATCCTATCACATAACTCGGAGGTCGTAGGGGCACCACAGATGTTCGTTTAACCAGCGTACTCCATCTTTCCCTGTCCTCAGCAACCCTGATTGTTTCGCTCAGTGTCAAACCAGTCCATTATCGAATGTTGTCCTCCCACCTCTTTTTCGGTCTCCATCTTCTTCTACCTCCTTGCACTGTGCCTTGCAGGATGGTCTTTGCAAGACCTGATGATCTGGTGACGTGGCCATATCATCGGAGTTTACGTTTTTTCTCCACAAATGGGTTAAGCCGACTTTTATATTTTGTTGCTTGAAGATAGTTCAGATAGCGTCCAGTTATTGAATTGTTTTACTTTTGCATCGTTAAAATAAAGTCGAATCACAACACTGCCCCCCCCCACCCCCCCCCCCAAAAAAAAAAAAAAGAATGCTTTTGAAAATATTAATTTTTCGTTATGCATGTGCTTGGAAATATATTTTAGTGGCTGGGCATTTTGTTTTCAATTTTATTCATTACCAATGCGGATGAAATTCGGGTTGCTTTCTCCGCGAAAGCGCGGCGGCCGCAAGAGCAACGCCACCCAGAATGAGGTGACAATATAATAATATATTCTCTACCTTGATTCAAGACATTTACTTGGATTGAACGTTAATGCGTAAATGATTGGTTTGAATTGGAGCGTTAAGAGCATGTGTACTTTACTGTAATGAAAGACACGGAGTTGTACAACGTAAATTGACATAAATAGGGTTGGATTGTTTAGAGTGAATGATTCATTTGAATGGTATAGTGTTTATTGTGCACTTTACATCCTTTATTCTAATACAATTCATGCAGTTCTGTATTGTAAGATACAAATGGCAATCAGATTGAAGTGCAAAGTGCCAACGATGCTTTCACTGTTGCATTTATTTCCAAGAGAATCACTTATTTAAGATTCGCTTTTTGTGAGCCCTTGATGTAATTTTTTACTGGTATCTTTAACAAAAATTATGTTTAAACCAATATTTCTTTTGATGTGTACAGTTTTGGTTGAGTAGGCAATCTCCGATGTACGGCATCTTATCCTAGCCTATCCTATCCCGTAACTCGGAGGTCGTAGGGGCACCACAGATGATCGTTTAACCAGCGTACTCCATCTTTCCCTGTCCTCAGCAACCCTGATTGTTTCGCTTAATGTCAAACCAGTCCATTCTCGAATGTTGTCCTCACACCTCTTTTTCGGCCTCCCTCTTCTTCTACCTCCTTGCACTGTGCCTTGCAGGATGGTCTTTGCAAGACCTGATGATCTGGTGAAGTGGCCATACCATCGGAGTTTCCGTTTTTTTCACCACTCTGAGCAGGTCATCGTGTTGTCCAATGGCTTATGTGATGGTCTGTCGGACTTCGTCGTTGGTGACGTGCTGGGTATACTAGGAAATGCCCAGAAGTCTTATAGGGCACCTCATCTCCATGCTTTGTGTTCTTCGTTGTAGATCCGCTGTGAGGGTCCATGTATCGCAAGCATATAGGAAGATGGAGATGACAATGGAGCGCAGCAGTCTTACCTTGGAATGTAGACTGATGGTCCTGTCTTTCCAAATGGGCTTCAACCTCGCCAGGGCAGCAGTTGTGAATGATTTGAATTGTTAGTGTTAGGTGCGTACGGCGACTTCTAAATCTAATGCAAGGTGTGGGATTTATCAATACAATGTCGAGGGTTACAAGGTGTGCTCTTTGATCTTTCTTTCAACGTATAGCAATCTGGCACAGAAGATTGTATAATTCGATCATTAGGCCCATCCTCCCTCTCCCTCTCCCTCTCTCTTCAAATCTAGCCATTCTAGCTCCTAGTTGGCTTCGCTTAACCACTGGCCTATTGCAATACGCAAACACTGAACGGTGTGAGTGATTGGAGCGTGCTGAAAGCCAGCAAAATGATGTGTCTGAACTGGAGAGGTGTGTCTGAGTTGCCTTCACATGTAGTCGAACAATGAGGTTTGCATGAGTGCTGGTTGCTGCAATAAGAAATATAATGTTTTAATTAGGATTACATTATTTTTAAACATCGTGCAAACAATAGAGTGCCGGCTGTTTTGGGCTTACGGGTAGCGTGAGTTAGACCCTGTATCGGCCAGCGCTCTGAGCGACTCTTGAGCTGTGAAAGTGCTATATAAAAGTAATTTAATAAATAAGACAAAATATTTCACTTGTATCTCACTCACTACTGCGAGATTTTGCGTGCCTTGTGATCTCATCTGCGTACAACCGCCATTTTGTCTAAACCAGCTTGTGGAGGTGAGAGAGCTGAGAATAAAAGTTTCACCTTTGCTTCTTCCAAACCAGGTTTTCGTTGTCGGAATGTTCTCTTACGATTATTGTCTTTCGTTACTTTTCAGTTTTGTACGCACACGTTCTATGTCGCTCTTTTTTCAGCCAACACACAAGCACACGCACGCTCATTTACAAAAAGGCATATGCGCGCACACACGCACACACGCACACAAACAAACGCGCGCGCTCACTTTTGTACAGCTTCCTTAATAAAGGTAAGCAGATTTACATGTACAGATAAGTGTAAACAGGCTCTAGCACATGGGCACAATAAAGACACTCTCTCTCTCACTCTCTCTCAAAATACCAACAAAAAGTGTACTTTTGCAACCACGCACACAAATACAACCTCCTCGTACACACATACGCACCACACACACACACCACACACACGTACCACACACACAAACGCGCGCGCGCTCTATACATCAACGTTAACCAACTCTACAATCTCTCTCCTCCATCTTCTCTCCTTTTTATTTCCCTCCATCCAGAGAAGTCAACACACGTTGCTAAGCTCAAACACGATACAAGCGAGAATATAAATGTCCGAGTATTGAGGATGCTTCTTCTATCTCCTTCCATCCAGACAATCACCTGAAGCTGCTTTTTAGATGAAACCAATAATGCAAGGAAGAGTATGCAGGTTCCAGTGTTGAGGATGCTTCTTTCTATCTTCTACCATCCGGAGAAGTGAAGAAAACATGTGTTACTGTAAACAAATAACAAGAAGCGAACGTGTGAAGGTCCCAGCGGTGAGGATGTCGGTCCCTCTTGTCATCTGGCCTGGCCTGGATTTTAGTACCGTTTTATGTCCACTGTGTCTGACGGGGGAATGAGGAACAGGGCAGTGTGAGAAAGAAAGTGATAAGATGGAAGTAGTGGGGGAGGATTTAAGAGAAGGAGAAAGAAAGACAGAAAGAAAGAAAGAAAGAAAGAAAGAAAGAAAGAAAGAAAGAAAGAGAGAGAGAGAGAGAGAGAGACGGAGGGTGGGGTGGGATGTGAAAGACTGACTGGAACCGAATGAGTTACAGGGCACTATGAAGGAGAACATGATAAGATGGGGAGAGGGAGCAATAAGATGGAGCGGAGAGTGTTAAGTAGATCCTCTTTGTGTGTGTGTGTGTGTGTGTGTGTGTGTGTGTGTGTGTGTGATAAAGAGAGAGAGAGAACGAGAGAGAGAAAGAGAGAGAGAGAAAGAGAGAGAAAGAACGAAAGAGAGAAAGAGAGTGAGGTTACTGTAGATCGAAAACAAGTCGAAGTCCAGAAGAAGGTGAGCTTTTCAAAGGTAACGCTGCACTGCAGCTATCATGTTTTTGCTAGAAAAGTCACCCTGAACTGTACCTAGGTGTATGAGAAATACGATCCACAATGTACATCAAAAATACACTGTCAGTAAGTCATCAAATTACTCTTGATTTGGACAGTTCAATTTGTATCATCTAGCTTTCGCTGTTCAAATTACCAAATATGTTTGCTCTGTTTTATCCTGTCAACTAAAATAGGAAATGTGGGTTTGGTCTCAGATGGTCTACAGCCTGGGGCTAGTTTCATGTAGAAGTCCACATGGCGCTCTCACGAGGTCAATTCATTCAATAGTTCAGATGTGGTCAGCATTCCTGTCAGAGCAAAGTCTGTCTTGAAGTAAATGTGAATGTTAAGAGTAACTAGGCCCTACGAGGGAGGATTGAGTTAGATCCTGTATCGAACAGCGCCTTGAGCAGCTCTCGAGTGTGAAAAGCGCTATATGAGATTTAATAAATGAAAGTTAAAATATGATAGCAATAGCGCAAACCTTCCATGCTTGCTTTACATAAGAACACCGTGTTAACATTCAATTACTTCATGTACCTTCGTTTCAGGTAGAGGCAAGTTGAATAGTCTCATTCAAGGCAAAGTAATGCCAGTGAAAATCCATTGCAACGCGATCCCAGAAATATTCAGTATGGTTGAAAGTCGTACAGTTGTCACGGATACCATTATCCTTTAAGTTCCATCCGGACCCAATGACATTTGCGTGTGGTTGAAGGTTGAAAAGTGTCTTTGATTACCATGCCCTGCTTGTCAAAATGCATTCGGACCAAGAGATATTCAATATGGTCAAAATTGGTAGATTGGTCTTTCAAGGTTTATTCCACTCTTCCTTTCAGCGTCCATCCCGGACGTCACAGGGTCATTTTGCTACAGGATGGGCACATTTATTCTTTAATCAATCTGGATTCCAGTCGAATTCAGTTCTTTGAAGAAAATACGCTCAAGGAGAATCGGAAGATCGACAGCGCTTTTCGATGGATCTAGTGCTGTGAAATGGTGTCGTCAATTTGGGAAGAATCTGGTTTTGCAAGGCAGGAATTGAAAGAAAGAGATTGAAGAAAAAGAAAACCAAGAACAGTAACCATCAAAGATGTTCTTCTGGCTCTTTTCCTTTTGGGCTTTGACCGCTGCTGGAAAGAGAAAACAATTTAAACTTTCATCTCGTCTTCTCCCGCCTGCCCCTAAAGCCGACATCAAACGCTAGCGTAGGGCGATTACTCGGACCTAATTACAAGAGTAATGTCCCTTCGACACAAGGCGAACGCGTCCAAGGGAGACGACTCGGACAAGTTATGTCCCTTTTGCACATGGCTCCTGCTTTGAGAGATTTCCTCCTCGTCACATTTTTTGCTGGTTTTCCAGATTTGGTTTTTAACTACTTCTTGTTCCTCTTCTTCGTTCAATGGCCATTTTTGCTGATTTTCCAAATCAGATTTTTAAAGTACTTCTCCCGTCTCTTTCTCCTCAGTTGTCTTTTTCTTACGACAGTTTTTGTTTAGTTTTCCAGATTTTTAAAAAATACTACTTTTCTTTAACCACTTCTTCTTCTTCTTCTTCTTCTTCTTCTTCTTCTTCTTCTTACCTTTCAGTATTGGAAGTTCTTATGTTAGGTGTTACGTTGGTTTGCAATTATGGGCGAGGTTTTACTCTTACAGACATGTACAACTCTTAAGTGTTGTTGTGTCGTGTACACGGCCTTCTTGCTTCTAGTTCACATTGTTTTACAAATTATAGTGCAAATATTAGTATAGATCTGGAAAAAAGACACTTTGTAAAGTCGTCATGACTGTAAAAACAATCATCCTCAATTTTGTCTATTAATTAATTTATGCATTCCTGTGTTTAAAAAATCCCAACAACAGTTCTTTGTATTATTATATATGCACGCCTTTATACATTTTGTTTGTTTGTTTGGTTTCTTGAATTGTTTTCCCACACTCTATTTTGTCCTGACAAGTGCAGTTCATTCGTAGGTCCATTGAGTTGTCATTCCCAAATCACATGGCATAGCCACTGAGACGGACGAAGTGCCTCATTGACAGTTGTACTTGAGAGGAAAACGAGCAATCTCCGGAAATTACCGAACTATGACCGGAAAACGCCGATTCGTATCGAAGTCACGTCGGATATTACCAAGCAAAGGTCGCAGACCAGCAATCCTCAAAGAATATTGGACTGTTTTACGGAAATGACCTCGTGACTGCCGAAGACTGCTGAAGTGGAGCGAAGTTATTTTGGTGGCTCGGCAATTGGTACTAACGGGACCACTGATTATGTCCCTAGACTAAAGTGATGAGTGTTCGGTGCATTGAAAGTCATTACATTTATTTTTATTTTATTTTATTATTATTTTTTTTACAATAGCTTTACTAAGCTTTTTACATTTTAATTTGAATTATGTAACTGCTTAGAAACTTAAAAAGATAATTTACAACGATACATTCAGTTCTCATGCACATTGTATTATTATGGAATGAATATTTTAGTTTTCGTTTTCGCTCACCTTATTCTTATTTCATGATTAATTATCTTATACAAAATTTTACCCTTTTGAGGGGAATCTTCTTTAGTGTTCAACGGATACTTCAAAATGTAAAATTTAAAGTCAGATAGAAGATTCGCACTTTTAAACAAGTATGTTATTTAAACTATCCCATATGCTATCATTTACTGATACTAATGAATTTCAACTTAGTTTTTGTAATATAGGAATCAAAACAGTTTCTACAAATCGATTAACAAGTAAATTACGACTTGGTTGTTAAAATCTCGTTTACCATCAGCAGGCTAGCATTACAGATTGATAAGAAAAAATAACAATATGAGTGATTATGATCTAAGTGATATAGATCTAGATCTAGGTGATAAAACAAATAATACGTCCATAATCACTCCTCTGCAATAAACCACCACATTACATGGCCACAGGTGCCGATGATAAATGTTACTATCAATATTAACGAAGGCTTTATTTACTTGTGGGGAAAACGGGTTTACTCTAATATTCTCATGGTTATCACATTGCACAATGATAAAGCTCAAGCCAACCGCTAAAGTTTGAATTTTCGATTTCGGTTTTGACAGGGAGTGATCTTCCCTGATAAACAACGGTACATCAATACCTAGCCGTGTGACTTTTGACCCTAGTTGTGAGTGAATCACAAAGCTTGAAGATTGTGTCTAAGTTGTCTGGAGTATGGTAGGGTACGGTGTATTTTATCAACCTTAAACGAAATCCGTTACGAGCAGTTGTTTTTACGGGTTCCGTCTCTTACCGGCTTTGGTAGCTGAAATTTTTAGCTCCATAATGTTGACTGGTTTGCGAACTATTGTTGATTCCTTTTTTTGATTATTTATTGTATAATAGGCACAAAGACAACGGAATGTATTCATTAAAAAAAGATAAAGATATATATATATATATATATATATATATATATATATATATATATATATATATATATATATATATATATATATATATATATATATATACACACTTTGGAAAGAGTTATGTTTTGTTGTAAGGTTATTTATTTCTTTTATTTTGCCAACAGGATTTTTAAGATAAGTTAATTTAGTGTTGGAATGGTTTCCACTAAATTGTGCTGATAATATGATACACTTAGCCAAAATGTAAATACAATATTTTTTTAAAATGTGGAGCTTCGGCAGCACTATGTTATTAGTTTTGAAACTTCATCATTTTATATGATAGAGCCTTGTGAATGCCAAAACATGAACCCTCACAGCAGACCCACAACGAAGAATACAAAGCATGGAGATGAGGTGCTATAGAAGACTTCTGGGCATTTTCTATACCAAACACATCATCAACGACGAAGTCCGACAGACCGTCACACAATCCATTGAACAATACGATGACATGCTCACAGTGGTGAAGAAGCGGAAACTTCGATGATATGGCCACGTCATCAGAGCATCAGGCCTTGCAAAGACCGTCCTGCAAGGCACAGTGCAAGGAGGCAGAAGAAGAAGGAGGCAGAAAAAGAAGTGGGAGGACAACATTCGAGAATGGACTGGCTTGTACACTGAGCGAAGCTATGCCAGATGCTGAGGACAAAGAAAGATGGAGTACGCTGGTTAAACGATCATCTTTGGTGCCCCAACGACCTACGAGTTACGGGATAGGTTAGGATAGGATAGGGCAGGAATGATATTGTATGGTTTTTATACAGCGCTTTTCCAGCTCCAGGCGCTGGAAATACATAAGCCGTCCATTGGCTGCCTTATGACCTTCGTCTGAGGCCCAGACAACTGAGCACAACACTGGGGAGACCGGGGATAGGGGAAATAGACCTAGTGGTTGCTGGCAGTAATTGTATAGCTGGCACCCACCCGTCTACGACATGAACTTCAGGATCTTTACAGTCCGTGATACGGAATGCGTGCGTGCACAGACTTAGACCTCGGTTTATACTCTCATCCGAAGGAGTATTACAAGATACCACATGATTTATTGTCCCAATTCTTACACAAGAAAATTGTGGCACTGAATAATCCGTTTCTTACACAAAACTCGCATGCACTGTATAAAAGATCGGATTTGTTTTTATCTGTGCTACACAGGTTTTTTTGTAAAACAGTACCAATATAGATTAAATACGTTTAGAAGGTTGTGCAGATTAATCAACACTATATCATTCCGCCATATAGGTGTACTAAACTACTTGCTACAAGATCAGGTTTTATCTGTATTAAACAGGTGTTGGTAGGGAGAGAAAAAAACAATGCGTAGTTTTTGATTTAAACTTGGGTAGAACTATTACATTTCAATCCAACCTGACACCAAGGTCGTGTGGAACAATATGTGGTTTTTATTCTACTAAAGCGCTATCAGCAAACACAATAAAAACATAAGACGTACGCGAGGCATAAAATTAATAGAAGGCAATAATTCAATGAACGCTCGATTACATACAAATCATGAAATCATGAAGCATAAAATATAAAATATACTCAACACTACCACTGTCTCTCCTACCTATTCTGCCAGTCTCTCATATTAAATTAAAATTAATGACAGCAATAATAAAACAAATTAAGAAATGAAATAGGTGAATATTCAGCAAGGATTAAAGCATAAAGTAAAAATTAAAATATTGAACTTTTAAAAAGTATAACAACAACAGCAACAGAAGTAGTAGTAGCATCTTTATGATTAAAACCCATAAACCTTAAATGTCAAAAAGGATTAACTTGATATCGATAGAGACTACCAAAGGCAGCAGCAGCAGCAACAGTTCTCCATTATCTGGTGTATCCCTAATTTCAAAATCAGAATTGAAATGTATTGGATCGTTCAATAGCATACAGGTTTTAGGCTTAAAAGCCTATTCTCAGTTTCTCACAACTTGTCCTCAACAATAATTAATTAAAATATAAACATCTAACAAATAACAATAGGCGCTAGAATAAAGACAATCAAAATGTATTTACTAGATAGAATGAGACATACCAATTTTCATAAGATCTAACAATTTATATATTTAACAGAAGTTATATGTGAAATATTTGAAAAGATTTTTTCGGATGAGAGTATAATCCGAGGTCCAGTCTGTTCACGCACGCATTCCTTCGCATGGACTTTAAAGATCCTGACGCTCATGTCCTATTCGGGTGAGTGCCGGCTACACAAATAGACCCAGCACACACTAGGTCCCGTCTCCCCATCCCCGGTCACCAGGATTGTGCTCCGTCGTCTGGGCGTCAGACTAGGTGCCCAAAGGTAGCAGATGTGCGCGTCGGGTTGTTGTTTGTAGATTATAGTCACACGACACTTTCGCATATAGGTGACTACTGGACCGATTTATACTGACACCAGCGGGCCAGTTGTTGGTAAAGGGGAAAATAATATGATCACACGTTGACCAATCCGGGATTGGAACCAGCGACCTTTCGGTTACGGGTGGCTTGAGTTAGATCCTATATCGACCAGCGCTTTGAGCAGCTTTTGAGTTGGAAAAGCGCTAAATAGGATTGACTAAATAAATAAATAGAATAATATAGAGAGAGGGAGAGAGAGAGAGAGAGAGAGAGAGAGAGAGAGAGAGAGAGAGAGAGAGAGAGAGAGAGAGAGAGAGAGAGAGAGAGAGAAGCAAAAGGCAGGAAATGAGGCAGGCTAATGAAGCAGTGGAACCGTGGAAGACTGTAGGACCCATCAATGATGACTATTTTCATCCCACTTCTTTCCACATCGCCTCGTTTTAGTGTTCAGCCAGCTTCTATGGGCGGGGCCAGCATCAGGGGTATGGGGAATCGATGAAAAGGGAGGGGAAGAGTTGGGGATGCTGTACAGGGGGTGGAAGGAGGGAGGGAAGGAGGGAAGAGGCTGGTAAACAATCAGTAGGAGAGAGCGTGAGGAAGGAGAGGAGGGAGAGATGAAAAGTCAAAGACAGAGAGGCCCGGGAGAAACTTTAAAGAGGAATGTGGCGAAGTATAGATGAGCCTAAGGACCGAGGGATCGATGACACGTTGAAGAAGATGATAGATTTTTAGGGTTAGAAAATAATGAAGTAGAGGTGTGCAGAATATTCGGGATTATTATCTTTTTATACAAACTGTTATATTTTAATTTTTTTTATACATAAATACATTGCCCCTTAATTTCAGCTTCTAAAATTAGTTCATTTTAACGATCCCTCCCTCACCATACCAACCCCTAATCCCAGAGTTTTGTTTGTTATTGAGGCTAATGAACATCCTTTACACTAACAAAAAGAAAAAAAGAACTTCCAATAGAAATTCTTCCGTTAACATTAGAATTAAAAAAAGATTGAGAACATATTTTGTTTACGTATTTTTTCTTTCCATTTTATTTAATTTCCTGAAGCAAAACGTGTATCGGTTACGTAACAATAAACCGATACACGATTTGCTTCAGGAAACCTTATACATGTATTATTTATTTCGTTGTCCTCATATTAAGAAACATTTTTTAAAAATGTATTTAGGACAGTTGCCTTGATTAAAAAAAATCTATGCTTTCGAGAGAGGAGTGACTAACATATCATGGGGTGGGAGGGAGAGATGAATTGAATGGGTAACTTGTTCCCAACGAAGTGTGTTCTGGCAGAGCTTGGAAAGGAAAGTGTTGACCATCATTTGTCTCCCCGTTTTATGCTCCCATTGGTGACGCCATTTTGCTTCAAAGGTTAAAATGCTACGCGCATGCGCGGTCTCGCCGGAAATGAAAGACTACTCAAGAAAACATCAATCCACGACTGTTACGACTGATTTGTTTCGTTTTGAAAGCTAGCTCGATCGCAAATTAAGCTCTTGATCGCCACTTTTATATTTACGAGCAACTTTTATGTCTCTGTACGGGTACAAGTTTGTGCCGCAAGCTCCACCTCTACCGCTATCGTTTCCCGAGGCAGTTGTGTCATGGTGGTTTGATATGGATGTATTACCACATTTTTACTGCTGGCCGTGGCGCATATTTGGTCATTTTTGTCGCCGGCTTATCACCCTGAGCGTCCCTGTTTGGTAGTTTTGTCTCAATTTCTCGCCGCCAGGAAGCGCGTTTGGTAGTTTGCAGCGAGTGCCAACAAACTCCTTGTTTATGTCCTGGGCTAATTTTTGTTGAATTTGGAGCCCTTTATTCTGGGGCCTTAATCATAAATCGGGACTAGAGCGGCATAAAAAGGCTGTTGAGTGATGAAAGTTATGGCTGATTTAGCGTGGGTTTGGTCAGCAGATCGCGGATTAAGCTATCCATCTTTGATTTTCATGCCTCTGTCATATCGCTTTTACTGTTGGGAGGTTACATGGCGTGCACTTACTGTCGTTTGTCTCCAGATTTGTGGTCACTCTTCGGTTGTCTTTTTTTCTGGGGCTGTGTCTGTGGACTCACGAAAAGATGGGTTGAGGAAGGGTTTACTTGAAAGTAATAATACGAAATAATTTTACTAAAATAATTATTATATATAAGACAGGAATTTGAATAGCGGGTTTTATATTGCATTTTAACTTCTAAGGCAACCTGGTGTCTGAGATGGCAGCGTAACACCATATAGAAACAGTGCATGCACGTGGTTAAAAAAAAGTGGAATGTTTCCAAGCTCAAGATGTGATGTCATTGTGATATGATTTGTGTTTGCGTGCGCGTATATATGTGCGCGTGGGTGTGCGTGTGTGATTGTGCGCGTGTATATGTGTGCGTGTATATGTGTGCGTGTATATGTGTGTGTGTTGTTGGCAGTATTTTTGTTCAAGCTTGCGAAGCTAGAAGTTTAACTGATGACGGAGAGCGCTGGGTTTACCTTGCTGTAAGGAAAGGGAGAAGGGGGTGGGGGGAGGAGGAAGGGAGGGAAGGGTAACTTTTTGTCAATATGTTCACAGATATTCCCCCTTTTCAATAGCTCACTTCCCTCTCCGCCCCCACGCTCTCACTATCTCCACTGTTCTCTGTATCTCCTCCTGCCCCTCCCATCAAAAGCCGTTACCCCACCTACCCACACAATCTCTCTTTCAGCTTCCCAGAGCTCGCTGTGTGAGTTCGGGTTTTATGGATTTGTTTGAAGTTGTGGAGATTTGAATAGCAGGCAAGGGAGACAACTCTTTGCTCACTTAGCAGTTGTGTTTCCTTTTGAAGAACTGGCTACACCAGGAGGGGGTGAGAAAAAAGTGAGAAAAAAAACGGACACAAGTCCTTTGATTAAAAAAAAAAAGTATGATCGTTTCTTCTCCTTCTCATAACAGTGTATCTTCTTTTTTTTTTTTTTGCAAGAAAACCACATCTTTTCATACGATAGAATTATACATCAAATTCTTGCTTCGGCAGAATCTTCTTCTAAGGCTTCTTCTTCTTTACAGGAACAACTCTTTTACTATAGTTCTCATTTTTCGTATAATTAAGTGCTCTTTATTATAAATTATTGAAAGGTGTATTTAGATAATAGCGAATGCTATTGTTCAAGGCAATAGACTTATACTTTTAGGACTGACGCTTCAATAAAATAACAAGCTTTGTCTTATTCTTCTTGATAACCACAGTTCCTCTTTTTGTTTTCTTCTCAAATTTGTCTTTCTCTCGTCTCACTTCTCTCTAGCCTCCATCTTCCAAACCACAACAACAACCTGAAGCAAAATTAATTAATTCATTAATTCATCATCATCATCATCATCATCATCATCATCATCATCATCATCATCACCATCACCATCATCATGTCATCATAATCATCGTAATAATAATAATAATAATAATAATAATAATAATAATAATAATAATAATAATAATAATAATAATAATAATAATAGTCATACATGGATTACAAAGCGCACATAATCTCACAAAGAACATTTTTTAACCGATTCAAGACGCATAACATTTATCGTATTATAAACTAATTACTAAATACATGACTAAATCGAATCCTATATCCTACATCTCACGCCACCCCACCCCACCCGCTCTCTTTCGCCACACTCCAACCCACACATGCCTAAATGAGAGTCCGCCTCGCCGATTCTCAACTACACAGTGTAACCTCAACCATTTTTATAGCGTGCTTCTTCCAGCTCGCCTCCTTGTTCCTCTATTCTTCAGTCCAGCAGTTGGCGACAGTCTTTTGCAGGGCTTGACATTGTAAATCAGCGAATCAGGCTCATAATTAGTCTCTTGTGAAATTGCTGCATGTCAGATGGAGGTTTTGATTAGAATGGGCCGCTCATGATAGAAGAAGTGGTCGTTAACTATAGCAGGCGAGATGGATTTCTTCGCTGTGTGTAATGTCTTATAGCTAGCAGGATTGTTCATTCGTTGTTGTTGTTGTTTTTTTTTACATTGATAATACTTACTTTTGAAAGGTAAGCGATCTGTAAAAATAAATAAATAAAATTCGCCGCTCATGACTGGGGATTCCTTCGTTACTAGTAACGGAGATGAATGTCTTCTTTCTCATTTTACCTTTGGATTCCAAAACCGTTCAACGTTCTACGATGAAGATTTAGTAAGCGTGTAAGAAAATCAATGACCTATGGAAGAAAGTAAGCACACATCAAAAAACAAATGAAGGAATAAATAAATAACAGAGTGGTTTTTATCCCTGTAACTTATGCAAACAGTGCTAAGTTTTACATCTGTATTTCATTTAAATCTCTCTGCACTAAAACGATTTTGTAATCTAATCCTCATGGCATAGCTTTTGTGTGTTTAAGATGGTTCTTGCCTTAAGTGATGCTTGTAGGAATTGGTGCTCTCTTAAACGAGGACAGCACCAGCTTTATCATCATCGTGATCATCATCGTGATCATCATCATCATCATCATCATCATCATCATCATCATCATCATCATCATCATCATCATCATCATTATCATCATCATCATCATCATCATCATCATCATCATTATCATCTCCATTATTATTATTATTATTATTATTATTATTATTATTATTATTATTATTATTATTATTATTATTATTATTATTATTATTAGAGTTGTAGTAGTAGCAGTGGTAGTAGAGTCGTTGTACATACGGTACCGTAGATATTATAAGAAATCGATTACATAACTGCCAATGCACAATACTACATTTACAATTTCTCATGTAGTAATAATACATCGACCTATTTGTACTATAGTTTGCGTGCTGTATACAATCTCAAGCATATCCGATGTACTTACTAGTGTACAACAGGCAGGGTAATTGATACATATTATGGGTCATATCCTACATTAAAGATATTGACAGGTGTTCACGGGTGATTCAGGATGACCTTAAAGCACGCCATGCCACGTCACGGCGAAGAAGAAGAACTGTGTGGTGGAAATGTAAAGTTCGCTGTTTAATTAACAAAACTGGATTTCCTCTTTCTCTCCTAAATGCAATGTTTGTAAACTACGTAATTAGGTTTTAACAGTTCACAATTAGTAACAGTCCTAACCTATTCTATTCCAAAACCCGACGGTCGTTGGGTACCACAAATGATCGTTTAACCACAATACTCCATATTTCTGTTCTCAGCAATCCTCATGGCTTCACTCAGTGTCAAGCCAGTCCATTCTCGAATGTTGTCCTCCCACCTCTTTTTCTGCCTCCTTCTTCTTCTGCCTCCTTGCACCGTGCCTTGCAGGTTGGTCTTTGCAAGGCCTGATGCTCTGGTGACGTGGCCATACCATCGGAATTTCCGTTTCTTCACCACTGTGAGCATGCCATCGTGTTGTCCAAAGGTTTGTGTGATGGTCTGTCGGAGTTCGTCGTTGGTGATGTGCTGGGTGTAGGAAATGCCCAGAAATCTTCTTTAACACCTCTTCTCCATGATTTGTATTATTCGTTGTAGATTTGCAGTGAGGATCCATGTTTCTCAAGCGTATAGGAAGATGGAGATGACAACGGAGCGCAGCAGCCTTACCTTGGAATGTAGACTGATGGTCCTATCTTTCCAAATGGGCTTCAACCTTGTCAGGGCTACAGTTGTTTGAGCGATCCTTTACAGAACTTCCTGTCGGGACCCATTGTCTGATACAATTTGTCCTAAATATTTGAAGCTATATACTATGTTGAGGAATTGGCCTTGGACAAAGATGTCCATGTTGATGTCATTGATGTTGTTGGTCGTCATTTATTTTCATTCCATAGGCTCTCGAGGTGGTGTCAACCCTCTGAACCAGCTGTTCAAGTTCTTGTTCCTCTCCAGCCAAATCATCAATTCCATCCGCAAAACGGAGGTTGAAGATTGCTCTACCTCCTATGCTGACTGCCTTCGTGATCTGCAAGGGCATCTGACATGATACGCTCTAAGAAGATGCTATGCCTTGTGGGCTCGGTCACTGAATAGAATAGACCCAACGTTTCGCGGCGTGTCGTAAGAGGCGACTAAGATGGATGATGTCAGCACGGCATCACTGGACGAAAGTCTTCTCACAGAAGTCATCGGCCAGAACGGAGGAGCCTCACGTTACTACAGGTTCAACGACCACGTGCTTGGGGCCAAAGCGAGCCACACTGTTCTCGTGGATTTCGGCTGTGGCCAACAGCCTGGATAGGTTTGGCCCTGGCAGGTCTTTCTTGCCCAAGACACACACACTTACGATGAAATATCCATACTGGATTGGTGGTCACTAGGGTCACCAAGGACCGCGCCTTCCGTTGGTCACCAGGACGGAGGTGATAAGTGTGCTACTGATGGACAGTAGGATCCGCACGAGAGACAACATCGTCATAGGAACCTGGAATGTCTGGACCCTAACTTATTAACTGTACTCTATCACATTTCTTTTTTCAGATACATTTATCGTAAACATTCATTCAGACAAATCAAACCCGTACGATTTCCTTGTGTAATGGAGCACAATAAATAATCTCGAATCGTAAGCTAACGGGTTCGTATAAGTTTTCCATTTTGCTACAATATAGATAACAGAAAAATATAAAATGAGATTGAGGACTGCAGTTTTCACCAATAAATTACTCAATCTATCTATGAATTTTGTTTAATGACAAGTGTTAATAGGTTGTGTTTGTCGTTGCTTCTGCTTTTGTTGTTATTGTTGTTTTAAATATGTTTGATATTTTTACATGCTGTTGCTGCGCTTTATCATTTCTTGTTTTGATATTTTACAATGTTTTTGTTTTTTACATTCTGAATTATTATGTACGCTTAAAATGGGACCTAAGTATTTTGACACTATCCTTTATCAGTTGCATTTGCTTCAATACTATAGGACTCAGCACACCTCCTGGTTTAGTCCACCTGTGTCTGAGAGTGTGAAAAATGTTTGACTGTCATGAATATCTTGTCACCAAGATTATATTAATTACACTCTGCCTGAATCCTGCATGGATTTGGCGATGTCTTACTTTTAGGTGTTTATATCTTTTCAACAGGTTTAAATTTCGCTTTCCTTGTCAAAAGCTCTATAGACATCCAAAGGTATCAAGAAACAATCTCAACCCACAACTCTGTAGAAGTGTAGCGATCTGGAGAGAAAGAAAGACAATAGCTTGATTTGGCTTGTAGTGCTTCGAGATTATATTATCCTTTGCATGTCAGCTTGCTTGTCCTCATGTGTCGTTTAATAGATCATCTTTCTGGAAGAATCGCAACAGTGTAGTTTCATGCCTTCGGCTGACCCGGTGTGGGTTACACACAGACATCAGATTTTGTCAGGTGTTTTACGTTTAGTAGGTGTTTATTTCTTAACTAATCTATATTGTTTTGACCAAAATAAAATTTATTGCGCTGTTGCACGAGTACGCGAAGACGCTTGCTTTGATTATTTACCGTACGTGTGTCATATGGGACAATGGCAACATGTTCTTGCTTTCTCTGAGCTGTGGTTGTTACCAGATACAAGACAAGGATGATTAGACCAAAGACTGTGTAGGAAAAGAATGTACAAATATAATCAAAAACACAATAATAATACTCGAAATTAACAATGTATGTTTTGGCACTATACCGTTTTTAATACTGTTTCCAAGAAAAGGGTATTGCTATGTTTTCTTTCTTATCTTTAATGTATTATTATTATTATTATTATTATTATTATTATTATTATTATTATTATTATTATTATTATTATTATTATTATTATTATTATTATCAAACATTTGTGAGTATTTTATTATGAATACGTGCGCATGTGTGTCTGAATAGATGTGTGTGTGTATGTGCGTGTTATAGGCAATGTATATGTATGTTTTCAAGCCTTTATTGTACTTCATGAATGTCTTACTGTTTAATTTAAGTGTATGATGTTTTCATGTCATAACTATTTATCCTTGCCAGTGCACGTGTGAGCTAGTGCCTACCAGCGCTTAGAGCAGTCTTTTAGTTTGGATTTGCGCTTTATTAAATATATTATTTTATTTTATTTCCTTGTTTCTATACTATTTGTTTCGATTTGGAAGGGATATTCAGTGTGAGAAATTGATCGAAGCTAACATCCGTTCCATATAAAAACAAAGGCGTAGATATAAACACATTTTTTATGACACAATCTGAGGTACTGTGAACATTAATGATGTAGTACATAATGTCATGCACTCGCACGTTCAAATGTCAAGTCTTAAATTCTCATTAATCCTTCCTCTCCACATTTGAGAACTTTTTCTTAATCCGCCTCAGTCAGTTATAGACAGGAATACGTCCAGTTAGCCATCCAACCTTCATGAACAATGCACACGGAGTTACTACAGCTTCAGTTTACGTTACTATAATATTTGAGTAAAAGAGATAAAAAAATTTAAGGTTATAAAAGGACGTATGGCTTGACGTTAAAATTATTCTTTTGGTAGAAATGTTTGAACTAAACTCAATATAGCCTCAGCATACGTAGGCTACTATTTGACATTTTAATAAAAGAACTATATCGGGCTTTTGAAGATAATGTGGGAATGTCTGATACCCTAACATTTAACCTAACCCCGTCATCCAGGGCACATATATATCAGTGCGCAAAATCTATAGAGAATATTGATGACACCCAAGTAAAAGGTTTGACCGTCAAGGGCGACAATTTTTCAGAACTCATAATTCTCCCCCAAACTAGGTATTATTGACTACGGTACGCTAGACTAGAACGATTACTTTTACAATTGAGTGACTGTGAGTATTTGTTCAGAGTTGGAATGTGTTTATAAGATCAACACAATGCCAAGGAAAGGGTAAGGTACTAAAACAGCCTTAGTATTCTTTTCTTGTCAATCGTCATTTGAGATGAATCATTAGTAAACTGTCTGCTGGCTAATCTTTAGGGACCTCTAAGGTTCGTGGCTAGTCCTGGCGCTACCGGCAAAAGGCCTAACAACAAGGTTATCACATGGTTGATGTGGGGGAACAGGAACCCGTCAGCGTGCGACCCGAGGTGACGGAGGCCTTAGCTCAACTGGTGTGAAATTGCAACGATCTTCTCAAGTTTA
Source organism: Oncomelania hupensis (assembly GCA_036898135.1). Lineage (NCBI taxonomy): Eukaryota > Metazoa > Mollusca > Gastropoda > Littorinimorpha > Pomatiopsidae > Oncomelania > Oncomelania hupensis. The sequence goes on from JBAHVR010000202.1 coordinate 24,042, forward strand.
TCATCCAGTGGTGTGCGCTAGCGTGAAGGTGACTTAAGTTGCCAGACAAGCAATACTAGTCCGGCTTATACAAATGTAGGTAAGTTCACCAAACGGTAGGCAATACTGCGTACAGTTCGAAGTCATCATAGGGCGGGTAACAGAGACGACAACACCAGACAGTAGGGCAGTATTTCACAGCAAGTCGTCAGATAAAGCACTATAAATAAAAGTAACTATAGAATTAAGCAATGACGGCGTTTCAAACATGTACGAAATAAAAAAGTTTTTGGGCCTATGACTGTTTGCGGTATTTCATCATCATCATCATCATCATCATCATCATCATCATCATCATCATCATCACATATGAAAAGAACACGTTAGTCCTTAATTTAAGATCTGTTACACGAGGCATTGTCTTAGACAATAACACGAGGCATTGTCTTAGACAATAACAGTTGTCCCAGTTCAAAACGCATTTGGTTTAGTCCTAGATTTCTTGTTGTCTTAGTCCATGCATCGCCACAGTGTTGTCCAGAAGAGTTGTTTCTATACAGAACGAAACATCAGCTGGTTTTTTCTTCATTGTATATTTACACAAGAGACAGAACAGTGCAAATGGGAGGCGGGGGGAATTAAAAGAGAGAGGGAAGAAGAAGAAATCACGGGGGGGGGGGGGGGGGGAATTAAAAGAGAGAGGGAAGAAGAAGAAATCAAGTTAAAACAAAACAAAAAAAAAAAAAAAAAAAAAAAAAAAAAAAAAAAAAAAAAAAAAAATACCCCTTGGGGTCATGAGCAATCTTGTCACTGTAGATTGTTCTAACCTATAAAGGGAACAGTGAAAGCCCCAGTTGAAAACCTGTCTTGCCTTTGTAGGCATGACTAATTCACTGCGGCAACAGTTCCCCCCGTTGGAGTGCCGGGGGTTTCAGTATAAATAGTATCCCCACTTTCTGGAAATTTAGTGCTTTAAATTCCCACTGTCGCTGTCTTCATCATTTGCTCTTTCCCATTCCTGAACTGTCCTATCACTCTGCTATACTTTCTTCTTCTTCGCTAGATCAATGACCTACCTTTTTTCTTGAAAACTCTTCCTGGACAAGACTCCTTGTTTGTGTATGAGGTCTGTTGGATTAGCTTGGGAGTGTTGGACGCTTTCTGCCGGGTGGTCACTAGGGCTTCCTATGATTGTATTATTTCGCACTATAGGCATTTTATATGTATGTGTTTTTTTTGATGATTTATAATGATGGTTGTATTCTATTTTGTTTTTGTAACCGGGGTGTTCGCGTAGTTGAGGTCAACCCTCAGCCGTCCCCCGCGTGGGATGTCTTTATTGTAAAGTGACTGGCCGGTGGAGGGCATTCAATTTTCCCACTAGGGTTATTTCGGCAGATCTTTTATGCGGATCGGGGGTTGTCCGGTCCTGATTTGGCTCGGAAGAGTCCGCTGGACCTAAAGCAACAATAAATCAATCAATCAAAAACAAAAAAAAAATAAAAGAAAGAGAAAAAAGAAACAGCAAGAACAAAAGAATAAAAAAAAAAGAAATAACAGAGAAGTTAGAAAAAAACAGTTTTTTCCCCCAAAAGGAAGAAGGTTATAGCTGTGTAGAAATCTTCGCAAGAGAAAGGTTTAGTAAGCCGAGATGCATTTCAAAAAAGAGATAGGGGATATAATTATTGTATGCCAATAAAGCGCTGTGCATGTCTACATTTACCTTAGAGTTAGGATCAAGTTCGTTTAGGTTTGAAACGGAGTCCTTTCTTTTCCAATGGCTTAAAACAACAATAGAGGTAGATCACAGTGAAAAGGCGGTGCTGTTTACTGAGGCTAGACTGCTATACCTGGAAGGAAGCGCGGGTCAGAGCAAAGACGTTGAAAGGAAAAGGAGACTACTTGGAACTAAAGAAAAGTAAGCAAGAAAGAAATGAAAATACTCAAAGTGGAGGGGGAAGAAGAGGAAGAATAAGAAAAAAGGGAAAATACTCAAAACGAAAGAAAGGAGGGATCTACTCTCTCTCTCTCTCTCTCTCTCTCTCTCTCTCTCACACACACACACACACACACACACGCGCACACACACATATGATTTATTTCTGTAATCACTTGTATATTGCGCTTTTCCAGCTCAAGAGCCGCTCAAGGCGCTGGACGATTTCTCACATCTACTGTAAATAAAAAGGTGAAGCTATACTCAAATGCAAAGAACGCAAAAAACTAATCGCAATGAAAGGAAAAAGGGGAGTCTATTCGAACAGGAAAGAAAGATGGGAGGTTACTGGTTATGAAGGCTTGAAGGGAGACTACTCGATACAACAGTAGGAAAGGGGATGGATCATGGACCCAGAGAGAAGGGAGACTATTCCACTCGAATCTACAGTTTGAAGGGAGATTACTCGAACGAAAGGACACAACGTGGAGCATCAAAAAAGAGGGGAGACTATTCTAAAACGACAGCAAAAAGGAGAGACTACTCGGTATGAATGAAAGGTTAGAAAAGCGGTCATTAGTCAATGTCTGAAGAAGAGAAACAGATACAAAATTGCCAGCATTGGAATACCCACAACAAACTCAATCCTGTACAATGGAGCTTTTCAGCGCTGTTCTTTCCCTCGTTCACGGCTGATCTCGTCTGCTTCTTGGCTCTTTTCACTGGCGATCTCGTAAACTTTTTGTCCCCCACAATGGCGCGCTCGCGAATGTACAAGCCGCGCTCTTGGAAGCCAGCTTGGAAGCCTTTTTACTTGCCATACTGTTCACCATTTTAAGAGTTGCCCTACTGTTGTCTGTGTGTTCAGCTTTTTAAGACTACTGCCCTGTATTCAACTTGTTAAGACTACTGCCGTGTATTCAGCTTTTTAAGACTACTGCCGTGTATTCAGCTTTATAGGACTACAGCCGTTGGATTGCAAAATAAAGCAAGAATCACTTTGGGGTCAAAATTAGATTTTTACAAAAGCGAAAACAAAACAAGCAAACAAAACATTGTGTGGAGCATCTTCAGCGGGCATTTTCAAAGTCGAGTTTCTTTTGATTGCAAGATCCTGGCAAGTAAGTCATCCAATCACAAAGAGATTGGATCTGCTCGGTTTTGTCAGAATTACTCAAGACACAATGTCGAAATTCTCAAATTAGACCTCAATGGGCTTTCTGTGTTTTGTCATCACACTTGCCCTGCACAATTGTTATGTTCTGTGTCTCCCTGGTAGAGTATCCGAGAGTGAACCGGAGTATCAAAGAACGGTGAGGACTCCCCCTAGTGTGGTCCTCGTACCGTTCACTGGTTGGCCATAAAACTCCGGCGTCAGCGGGGAGGCTATTCAGACGATCACACGCTATTGCTTTGCCTTCTGACTGTCTGCTTGCTCGTGTAAAGATCCACATAGAGGCTCACTCAGGCGCGGCCGATCACTCGGCTCTTTCATCTTTTTTTGCCTACTACTGCCTCGCTGCTCCGTCAATGAAGAAATGAAAATGCTTTTTCTTCCCCCCCACCCCCCTTCCTACCCCCACACCTCCCCCAAACTGCACTGCCGTCTCTTCCGCTTTCCACACGCACTCGCACTTACATTAGAAAATAATATTACTATTACTACCGCTCCCACCTACTTCTAGTCATTCCTTTTCATGTTTAGTCTTTCAGATAGTCGGTGGGAACCACAACGAGCCAAAGGTCGGTCTGTCGGTCCGTTAGACGCCCTATCTAAAGACCCACTGGACCGATTTTGACCCAACTTCATGGAAACATCACCAGGTCAGTGGCCTGCCTCCCGTCAAACAAAGGTCAAGGTCACAGGAACCATTTTGTTGCTGAACACGTTTTACTCAATATCTCAAAAACGACTGAAGCGATTTTGTTGAGTTTGGGTATACATATATACTTCAAATCATGGGCCATCCTTCAGTAGCATTTGAGTTTTCCAGGCTGTCGCTCCCTTGGTAAATAACACAACCAATTGGTCTTATCTCAAGAATAACTGAACCGAAATTAATCATGTTTACTTCGCGGATATTGTAACAACTGCTAAGCCTGTTACATCATTTGTATTTATACTTTCTTAACTACCTTTTGCGCTGTATATAAATATTGGCTGAATCGATTTTGATAATTTTGTTGTTTTAGACAGTTCAGATCGTGGCCTTTCCATTTCATGTGCTCCTTTGGCATCGTTAGAATAAAGTCCCGTCGCAACACCCCAAAGAAAATGAACACCTTCCAAAATCCTTATTGAGGGAGTGTCTGGAAGTACATTTGAATGGCTTGCCATTTTTTAAATTTTTTTATATCTTCCACACCCGATCTTGTCTTCCATTCTCACCGATCTCGTCTTCCATCCTCACCGATCTCGTCTTCCATCCTCACCGATCTTGTCTTCCATCCTCACCCGTCACCCTTCTACATATTCTTTAATATTCACACAGGGTGTCTGAGTAGGCACTTGCGCCCTTGTCAAGTCTCGGTAGAAAGGAAAGGTCTGGTCTAGTCTCAGCTATGCTGCACACTATAATAGTAGTATCACTCCTTCCGTCCCTCCTTCTATCCGTCTTTTCCATCACCACCTTCACCTCAACCCGCGGACTTAAATATATTTGTCCCTTCCAAGTATCCAAGTACCAAGTTCTTCTTCTTCTTCTTCTTCTTCTTCTTCTTCTTCTTCTTCTTCTTCTTCTTCTTCTTCTTTTTCTACTTTTTCTACTGTCAAAAGGAGTTCGTAAAGATAGTTCTTCAAACCATCGTTCAAAATGATTGTTGCATCATTAATAATACTTCGCTTTCTTCAATTTGCTTTTGAAAGACATTGGACATTTTTTTAAACGTGTTGGATGATGTTGTGAAGAAAAATATCAAATGGTTAGAGGGGTATGTGATGACTCAATGGCTATATAAAATAATTTGTTTAAAAGATAATTTTGAGAAGTATTTATAGCTAGATGAGGGAGAACTATCAGGCTTGTCCCCTATACGCACTGTGTCCGGGGACGTTAATTTACCTAAGCAAAGCAAGCGAACTATCAGGAGGGTTGTGGTGGCGAAATTCTTGAAGACCTAACAATAACAGTGCACAGGAAAGGAGACAAGTTTTTATGATTTATTTAGTGTCGCCGACCCTATCGATCGATCCTCTTTCTCTTTTAATATTTATCCTCACAATACGGGACTTGCTACCTTAATGGCGTCGACTTCAAAGCAGGCGCTGAGACGAAAGATCCTAATACGGACTTTGGCTGTTATTAATGTGTAATGTGTTTGCATTGGGGAATTATGGGCGGGTTAGGAGGTGCACATTTTATAGCGAATTTGTGGCTCAGTCAGCGCTAGTAGGCCTATATGCAGTATGAATGAAGAACAGTACATAACTTCTTATATCGGCCTACTAGGGCCAAAACCTGAGAATTACAAATGTCATGAAATTATTACAAATATCATGGGGTCATTATATTTATTAAGGGATAATTACACTCATTGCAACATTACAAATATGGTCGCTTGATCATGTTTAATTTTCAGTTTTGGCTCTAGCAATCCGCCTGGAAATGCGCCCAAACCGAAAACTGTAATTATCACATCATAATTACAATTTTCACTTGATAATTACAATGTTTAGGTGATCATGCTTAATTCTGACTAAGGCGGCTTACTAGCGTTAAAATGTGCATTTACAGTGATAATGGTAATTAACAAGTGTTCTGTGTAATTCACATAGGATGACGGCATATTAGCGCCAAAACCTGATAATTACAAATATCATGGAATAAATTACAAATATCAACGACATATTTACAATCAACACGTACAAATTGTAATTATCAAGTGAAAAAGATGGAGTACGCTGATTAAACGATCACCTGTGCTGCCCTTACGACCTTGGAGGTACGGGATAGGATAGGGGATAGGATAGGAAATAAAATTTGCAATTTAAACATGATCATGCGAAAATAGATGTAATTTGTCAAAAATAATTGTAATTATCCCTTAATAATTGTAATTGTTCCATTATATTTGTAATTATCACATATTTCTAATTATCAGGTTTTGGCGCTATGAAGGCGTGGCAATTACTGATAATTATTGATTAACACTGTGGATTACCAGTATCTCTGTAAATGAAGTAAACAGAACACGTGTTCATTTCAATTATCTCGTGATACTGATAACTCTCGGTTTTGGCGCTAGTATGCGGTCATAACTTCGCCCAGTATTTCTCTTGATTAATTCACATCAGTATAAGTTATTCAGCATTGTAGGTAAGCTTACTTTTCCAATAAATTAAATAATTCGTGTTGTTTGTCATGTTCCTTTTTATGTTCTCCGAATAAATGCTTGGGCTCAGCTGGGTATAGCCCAGTAGCATGCAGCTGCTTCATTTTGACAAATGTTTTGTTCTTCTCTAGCTTTTGTTTTTGCGCGAATTAGGGTCGTCGTTCTTTCACTTTGTCGCTGCTTCATTTTGACAAATGTTTTGTTCTTCTCTAGCTTTTGTTTTTGCGCGAATTAGGGTCGTCGTTCTTTCACTTGGTCGCGGTTTGTCGTCCACCTGTAACAGAAATGGAATAGGCCTCTCTCTTCCCCCTCTCCGCCCTCCACACACACACACACACTGTTTAAGCTTACATATCTCATGCTTAAAACAAAGTTGCCTCCATCGCTTCTGTATAGTACACTTGATTGGAATCAGACCCGAGTTTTGCCGCTTTGGAAAACAAACGAGCATTCTAGGTTACTTTATTTTTTCAAAACAAACTATTAAATCTTGTATTTTTAACATAAAAAAGAAATGCTAAAGAGTGCGAAGATCACCTCCATCTGTTTTCTATCTTAGATGTCGTACAACGTGCAGAAGAAAAAAAACACAATTGATATGGGAATACACATACGTTGCTGCACGCAGACAGAGAAGTCTGTTAAAAATAAAATGAGCAACAGACCATGAAGAAGGTACAATCCATGTGCGCTATGCCATTTATTAGCGTGTGGTCAATCACGTTTGGTTAAATGAGGTTTGCAATAGTAATGGGTAGGTTAATGTAAATTGTAATGCAAAGCATTTTATTTATTTTTTTAAAAATTGTAAACCTATATTATTTATTTATTTATTGTTTAGTTGTCCATTGTGAAGGGTCTCCATTTCTTTTTGTGCCAACTCTCAAACTACTTCGCGGTATTACAGCTAACAACTATTACAGTTATAGATTCATTCATGAATATACATACACACATACACACATACATACATACATACATACATACATACATACATACATACATTATTGCTTAGTTGTGCATGTTGAAGCGTCTCCATTTCTTTTTGTGCCAACTCCCAAACTACTTCGCGGTATTACATACACTCTAACAAATATTACAGTTACAGATGTATGCATGAATATACATACACACATACACATACGCATGTATACATACATACATTCATACATACATACATACATTCATACATATATATACATGCATGCATACATACATACATACATACATACATACATACATACATACATACATACATACATACATACACAGGCTGATTTATTTAAGTTTTGTATCGACCGGGAATAACTCTGTATACCACTCTCATCATCGTTCAAGCACACAATCTCTCCCTCTCCCTCTCTCGTCATGCAAATGTTGTTGCAGCAGCTGCTTTCATTGGTTGGCTTGTGTGAAATCTAGGTGTGCTGCTTATGTTGTTCCATTATTTTTCCTACACCTCTCACTTAGTCTTCTAGTATTGATGTTCATGACTTCTGAGTGTCATTCCTAGTACGAGGTACCCGGATGTACACCGGTATGGGTAGCAGGGTGGGGAGTAGGTGTAAGATACCTCCTATCCTATCCTATAACTCGGAGGTCGTAGGGGCACCACAGATGATCGTTTAATCAGCGTAATCCATCTTTCCCTGTCCTCAGCAACCTTGATGGTTTTGCTCAGTGTCAAACCAGTCCATTCTCGAATGTTGTCCTCCCACCTTTTTTCGGTCTCCCTCTTCTTCTACCTCCTTGCACTGTGTCTTGCAGGATGGTCTTTGCAAGACCTGATGATCTGGTGACGTGGCCATACATGTACCATCGGAGTCTACGCTTCTTCACCACTGTGAGCAGGTCATCATGTTGTCCAATGGCTTGTGTGATGGTCCGTCGGACTTCTTCGTTGGTAATGTGCTGGGTATAGGACATGCCCAGAAGTCTTCCGTAGCACTTCATCTCTATGCTTTGTATTATTCGTTGTAGATCTGCTGTGAGGTCCATGTTTCGCAAGCGTATAGGAAGATGGAGACGACAAGGTGTAAGATACAAAATGATTTATTGTGTTCATTGAAGCTTGGACCTTTGACAAACAAGAAGAACTCACACACACACACACACACACACAAACACCCACCCACACACCCACACATATATATATACACACACAAACACACACACTACTTCATAATAGAAGTATTTAAATAGCGCTTTTACATAATGACATCAGTTCAAAGCGCAGTTGTTTCGCATATATACTTCACGTTAACATCAAAATAAATACGAAAAGAAGTGAAACTAATAAATTATGCAAAGGCATAACACAAACGTTGAAAAGAATATTTATAAATATTGTTATCTTTAGCATTTTTTTTTTTAGCACACAACATATATTATCTCGGCGCCTCGCCACGAAACGGTTGCAGGAGATCTAGTGTTGACCCACAGCCTGACGCAAAGACAGTGGATGGGTGATGTATGCAGGGAACTCATCAATATTCATGAGGTATTGATGGCGGCGGGGTGACGCTGCCTTAAACAATAGCAAGAGGTCATGATGATATCGAGACGAGGAATCAATACGTGTGTGTCGTCTTGTTCGCGTGTGGTGCCTGGCGCATGGGGAGTGGTCCTAAACACAGTCCTGGACAATAACAGTTCCCCAAAGCGCGCTTTTAGCAAAAGCTCTTGTCTCGGACTTCTTGTCTTAGTCTATGCATTGTGGTGTGGATCTTTTCCATTGGCTTGGTAAAAATACTCAATGTTGCTGTTGGATCAATTGTAGGCATATGTGAATGGTTGTATGAGGAGGAGAAAAAAGCGAAGAAAGCTGGATAGTGGTAGTAGTAGATGGAGGAGGAGACAGGTGGATGAGGGAATGGAGGTGAAGACGGAGAGGGAGGAAGGAGAGCAGGAAGAAGAGGAGATCCCGGGCCTGTATTCGTACAGAGTTGAGTAGTTTAATAAGTGTGTAAACCAGTTGTAGGTTTAACCAATTTGTTTTTACTGTATCCTAATATTAAGGGTATCAGATAGCGCAGTGGTTGGAGCACTCGCTACTGTGTCGCAAGTTAAGCACCGTCCAGTGCGGTTAGCACTTGGATGGGTGACCGAAAAACGTGAAGCGACAAATAACAACGCCCCCAGTTGACTCAATTGTGACTGAGTACCTACTCTCTTAAGGGTGGGGAAGGTAAAGCAGCGAGGGAGAGAGATGGGCATCACCCTCATTATGCTGGCCCAAGATAAGTGTGATCTCCAACATCACGCTCCCCTATGCCACAAGGCTATGGGACAACCTTTACCTTTACCTTTTTTTAGTATTAGAAACAGCTACACAGACAGTACTGTTATAATTCGAAAGCACTAAAGAGAGAGGTAAAGAGTGAATTCCAGAGCATTTGGAATAGAATTAAGTGCAGAGAACACCAAAATGATGACAAACAACACCAATGGCATCAACACCGACAGCAAAGTCCAAGGCCAGTCCCTCAACACGGTGCATAGCTTCAAATATGTAGGAGCTATTGTATCAGACAGTTGGGTCCCGACAAGAAGTCCTCTCCAGAATTGCACAAACAATTGCTGCCCTGACTAGGATGAAGCTCATTTGGAAAGACAGAACCATAAAGACGGAAACAATATTTGCCAGCACTGGTCTATGGAATGGGAATTAATGCAGAGAAGACCAAAATGATGACCAACAAAACCAATGGCATCACATGGACATCAAAATCCAAGGCCAATCCCTCAAAACAGTGCATAGCTTCAAATATTTAGGAGCCATTTATCAAACAATGGGTCCCGACAGAAAGTCCTCTCCAGGATCGCAAAAACAACTGCTACCCTGACAAGGTTGAAGCCAATTTGGAAAGACAGGACCATCAGTGCGCTCCTTTGTCATCTCCATCTTCTTATACGCTTGTAAAAATGGACCCTCACAACAAACCTACAACGAAGAATACAAAGCATGGAGATGAGGTGCTATAGAAGACTTCTGGGCATTTTCTATACCAAACACATCATCAACGACGAAGTCTGACAGACCATTACACAATCCATTGAACAATACGATGACATGGTCACAGTGGTGAAGAAACGGAAACTCTGATAGTATGGCCACGTCATCAGAGCATCAGGCCGTGCAAAAACCATCCTGCAAGGCACGGTGCAAGGAGGCGGAGGAAGAGGGAGACCGAAAAAGAGGTGGGAGGACAACATTCGAGAATGGACTGGCTTGATACTGCAGAGGATAGAGATAAATGGAGTACGCTGGTTAAACAATCATCTGTGGTGCCCCAACGACTTTCAAGTTACTGGATAGGACAGGATAGGAAAGGAATGAATGAATGCATTAGCCAAAGAGAAGGTGGGGTTGAAGGAGCTTAACTCTGTCGTTCGTACCATTGTTTGTTACGAACAATCATTGCTTATCACAGTTTTTAAAATATTATATAATAAATATAATTTTTAGTTTCTTTATAAAACAAAATTAATGATATATCTGTTTACGGTAACATAGGGAAAAAAAGGATCGGTAGGTCGGCTTTAGAAAAACACATTTCCCACCTTGATTGCGATTTTTTTTTGGCTTTTTCCATTTTCTCCCAGAGGATCTCCCCCAAAATAGTTTAGGGTCGGGCCCAAAAAATAGGGTCGGTCGGGATACCGTAAACAGACATTTTTTGGCCTTAAATCAATTTTTGTATGCATACGCTATTCTCTCTCTCTCTCTCTCTCTCTCTCTCTCTCTCTCTCTCTCTCTCTCTCTTTCTCTCTCTCTCTATCTCTCTCTCTCTAAATATATATACCTCATACGCGGAGATGCACTAGTGTAACCTTGGTACCGCTGTGTCTCGAACTAATCTTGAAAATTAATCCAAATCCGTTAAAGACATTTTACCTCATTCAGCTTATTTTTGCATCTTTCTTGTTCCTTTATTTGTGTTTTAGTGGTGATGTGCCTGCCTGTGTGATAAAAACAAGTTCTTTAGATGCAGATTTTCGTCATTATATTTCAAGATCCACTGAATAGTGAAATGAGACCTTCCGATTAGTTTAACATGATTAAAGTTATTCTCCTAGATGGCTTCCCCCATGATCATCATGCGCACTCGGGATCATAATGATAATCATGTTCATCACGGCGTATCACATTATCCAAGATGGCAGACTGCATGCTTTGACAAGAAAACAGCATCTTCTTCCCTTGTCGTCTTTATCCGAAAAATCAAACAAGAAAAAGAGCCCTCAGCCCCTCGGTCGTAAAAAATCTTTTTTTTAAACAAAATCGAAGCGACGTCCTCAACGATCCCTAAGCTTCCAATACCGCGGCACAGACAACGGTGGATGTCATCTCGTTACTGATTGGCCCAGATGGGTCACGCGGGGGCTGTCACGTTCTAGCACGCGCTAGCCTCCGTGCGAGGCTCGGCTGTCGTCTGCTTGAATGTTGACGCCTGTCAAGAACGAGGAGAGAGAGGGGGGTTCGCTGAAACTGGAATGAGAAAGAGCGAGAGAGACGAAGGAAACCGAAACAGGGCCGAGAGAGAGAGAGAGAGAGAGAGAGTAGCTAGTTGTAGGAAGAAGGCTAGCTCCGGGAAGAAGCGGCCAGTGAAAACTCGGACCACGCAAAGTGGGGGTAGAGTGAAGATTCATCCCACCGCCCGCCCTAAAGCCATCCTCCCACTCCCCGCTACTTCAGGCTTCTCCTGCAGCTTCTCGTGTTCGGTCCCAGCGAAGATATAAAATTTTGTGTGCCCGGTGTGCAGTCGGAATGGGTCTATATGGAGGAAGCTGGCTGTAGTAAAATTAAACACGTGGGTCACAAGTTCTGTTCTGTGCTATACCGTGTTGTGTCTGCCATGAAATGCCCTGCTACATTGTCTCTTCATCCATTTTATGTCAACGTTTAACGAGCGAGCGACACTTGGGCGGTTTGTGGCTACGTTTACCACTTCTTAAACTCGTCGGGTGTTACTACAACCTTAAATTTTCTACAGTGAGTGCACGGTCCGGCTTTAAATCTTTATTTTACGAACTATCAGTGTTTAAATCTTTATTCAGTGTGTTTATTATGCCTTAAGGTATTTCTCATTTGTTAACTGAGCGTGTCTACCCCGTTAATCTATCGCTGTGATTTTGCCGTTGCGGTAATATTTTATTTATGGTACCATAACTTTTAAGTACTACTACTAGGCTTACTATTGCTACTTCTACTACTTTGAGATAAGAGTGAATATTGTGTGTGCATTTTTTAGACGTTTTTGGCGTTTGTCGTTTTACTGTCGGAATATTCTACAGAATACTGTTATTGACACAATTTTCATTGATACTACTACTACTACTACTACTACTACTACTACTACTACTACTACTACTACTACTACTACTAGCATGAAATAAGTGTGAAATATTTATTGTGTTTAGGTTTTTGTGAGTTTTGTTGTGTTATTGTCTGTAATAGTTGTGAGTGCTGGTTTCAATTCAGCGCTTTCGGGTACAAACATTGCATTTTTTACCGTGAGTATTCTTAAGGTTTTATTTTTTTTTAACCTTGGCTTGGTTCGCTTTCGGGTGTTCTCGAAATATGACTATGTTGAGAGCCTGTCGTTGACAGTGCCTTGTATGTCGGCTATACAATTCTTGTTTTGAAGGTTGTATTAATTGTCACCATGCTGCTTTCGTAAAACAATGCAACATTCGTCCATTCATTTATTTGTCATACTTTTTACTCTTGTAATTAATTCTGAAAATGTGACTTTTAAAATCATGATAAATGTTACGTATTGCGAAGAATGCTTAGCTTGTTTGAAAACTTGTGGCGAAATTATAGTAATACATTATAGTTTCAGACAAATCTTTGTAGTTTATTTGGAGAAAAAATAAATCTTAGTTCTTGTTTTCTTTCCGTAAATATTATATGACATTTAACACAGTTTGGCGACTGTCATACACTATTATTTTAGGTCGAAGCTTCTGTAAACTAAATAACAATAATAATTTGATAAATTTATTGAAATTTGTTTCCGTATAGTTTTAAAGTTTGCGATTTTCACCTTTGTAATTATTTAGATAACAAATAACCCTTACGGAAATTAACCAACCACTGCCCAAATAATAATACATGCCTGTAAGCTCTGATATTATAACTATGAAAACAAAACATTTTAAAACCAACACGCCCGCACAAAAATCTACATGTTTCAAAACACACAGGGCGCAACAGTGTCACTGAACTGTCAGCATAAAACATCTGTTATACACGTATTTGCATGAAAATAACCAGTGTGCAGTTTGTTAACATTGCAATAGCATTGCATTTGTTGCAGGAATGTTGCATTCTATTCATTGTTTGATATGACAATATCCATCAGCATATATTTGAAGAGTTTGTTGTTGTTGTTGTCACCGATTTGTCATGAACATATGTATGAAAATAACCAGTTTGTACACTTTTCTTTACACAGCTATGTGTAGTGTTTGATGCATGAATATTGCATTGGGTTCATTTCCTGGTTTTATGGGGAAAGCAGTGGGCTTTTTTCAGCTTATTGAAATGTTGTATGCAGTTATTTTGCAACGATCTGCCTGCAGTTTATTTTAAAACACGTCGGAGCGTTTAACTGGTTAATCACGTTTTATTAATTTTTTTTTAAAATGTTTGTAGTGTTAAACTAGTCTGCAGCATGCCGACGCCTAAGAATCGAACACAGATTTACATGAGCAGGGAAATAAATACAGCGCCAGAAAATAGAAACTAAATGTGGTGTAATTTGAAACCTGAGAGTTCTTCCCCAGCAAGCACAGATCAAATTTGGGTTAAAATGACGTCGTTTTTGTGTGTAATTTTTTTTCTCTAGAATGTATCACTATAATAAAATATACGTAATAAGCGATACAAGTAATTACAACCACTATACTACTTAGTATGTACAAAATAAGTTGAATTTTAACAGGAGAATAGTTTGTGATAGTATTAACGTTCAACATTGCATGAATAAATTACTACTGGTTATTGTGAAATGTTCTGACTTAAATTGGAATATTAAAATATTTACATTTATTTTAGAGAATAAACTAGACAAACCGTGTAGTTATATAGCACGTGTTGGGGGCAAATTAACTCAAAGTAAATAACAATACACTTCTGAGTCTTTTTAAAGGGGAATACTTTAGTCATAACTCTACTGACGAGCGCTGTATTTATTTTAAGATTTACGCTTCCTATTTAGTTTTTATTGGTACATATTTTTATGTACATTTTATTTATTTTATTATTTTTTATTCTCGCCCACAACCTTTCCTGTCTTTTCTTCCCTTTTATGTTTTTTTTTTCGTCGTTTCTAGTAGTGCTATTGATGTGTGTAAGCCTAGTTTTGTAATTAAGTTTCCATTAAAAAAAAGGAAAACAAATTATTATTTTAGTATTTTAATTAATTTATTTTATTTTTATTGCATGAGTTCAAAATAAAAATTATTTTTATGAAGCTTGATATTTTATTAAGTATTTTGCTGTACCAGATCATTGGTTAGTAATATTATTCGCCCATAACCGAAATTGTTTAAATTGTTTTTTTCAACCATTCGGTTGTTTTTTTTTTCATTTGGTACTGAAAAATTTACTGGTTTCCAATAATTTAATTACTTATTATTACAAGTGTGGGAGGTGGAACTGGATCAGAATTTTAATTTGTGCATAGATAGCATATAGGGCAGACAACACCTGTTTTGGTGTACAACGCTTGCAGTATTTGTCCTTGAATAAGGGAATGGCACTGGAATTTAAATGAAAGCATCTTGCTTATATTCTTTCTTGTTTCGGTAGTACATAGATCTGGTCCCAAATCTGTCATTTTTTGTAAAGGTTTCCATCAGTCAGATCATCTTTTCATCCTGTTGTTGTTTGTAGATTATAGTCACACGACACTTTCGCATATAGGTGACTACTGGACCGATTTATAATGACACCAGCGGGCCAGTTGTTGGTAAAGGGGAAAATAATATGATCACACGTTGACCAATCCGGGATTCGAACCAGCGACCTTTCGGTTACTAGCAAGACGCTCTTACCAACTGAGCTACCCGGCCCCATCTTTTTTCATCCTTTAATTCCTTCGTATTATATCCAAATTTTCTTGCGCAGGGTGGTCAATAGGACCGTGCAACAGCCGTAGCAAAGAAAGAAGCTGAGAGAAAACAGGTGACTCATTCTGTAACGCACCCATCCATTCATTTATTCATTGATCCACCCTTGGTTCCATTCATTCCTTGCCTTATTCACTTACACCAACTTCTACTTTGGCTGTGTAGCGTGTAACACGACCAGCAGCATGAAGCAATGAAATAGAGAACACAGTTGCCGTGTCGGTGGCTGCTTTATAAACAGTCATCCACTTTGTCTTTCCAATTTCATGTAGGCATGTCTTTTCACAGAATGTGATAGTTTTAATATATCTTTCTATTATTCTTTCTATAATTCCATACATCCTAATAATTTTTCATCTATCATTTATCAATTCAACGCTCGCGTTGCGGCACGATGATATCAAATCAAATGTGTAACTGCAATAGTAAACAGAGGGAAAATGGTTGCGCCGAGCAGTTCGTATACTTCCATACATCCATCTTTGAACCCATACATTATTTAAGCCTAATTCATTAACTTTCTCAGCAAGTCTTGCCCGACCTTGAGTAACTGCAATAGTAAACAAAGAGAAAACAAAGGTTGGGTGCTTTGTATTGTGCCGCGCAGTTCGTACCTCCAAAATTGATCCATCTATGAAACCATATATTATTTCATTCATTCATCAATGCTGTCTTTTCTTGCTTTATGACATTGTGTAGCTGCAATAATAAACAAAAAAAATATAGAAAATGACTGTCTTGCTGCTTTTTGTATTGCGCCGGGTAGTTCGTACTTCCGTAACATCTATCTGGGAAAACAATGGTATGTTTATTACGGTTAGCTTTCATTATTTCATTCACTAATTGTATCCTGTATCGCTGCACGACCTCGTTTAACTGCATTGGTAAACAAAGAAAAGGAGTACAGGGTTATTGGCTGCGTCGGCCAGTCTGCTTAACTGTGGCCCATAGCTATGTTTGTCAGTCAGGTCACAGACGTTCAATCAATCATGGCCCATCGTACAATCATTGTGGGTTTTTTAAGGGGACTGCGATGCACTGCCGTTATGAAGCTGCAGACTCAAGGAATCAATCTGAAAGCTGTGGATGAGGTTAAAATGATGGTTTTTGCCGCTTCACCAAGCCAAAATCCTCTTGAAAAGTTGAATGCTAACAGTCCTCTTGTTTAATTCCAAAAATCTTTTGTACTCCGTTAGAATAAAGTATATTTGATTGGACTTGACTTGTTGTTTACTAACATTATAGTCCCTCGTACAGAACAAGAAAAGCAGGCTATTCTAGGACTGTTCTGAGGCAACATCAGAATAACTCTAGAGGCATGGCAGTGCAATGTTGTCAGTCTTGGAAAGAAAATGTAATCGGGGAATTATCAGTTCCTATTAGTCCTTTACTGCCATGTGTTGTTGCTATACAGTTTCTTAGTAAACTCCCTAGGCCCGGGAAGAGAGTTGGTAAGAGCATCTTGCTAGTAACCGAAAGGTCGCTGGTTCGAATCCCGGATTGGTCAACGTGTGATCATATTATATTCCCCTTTACCAACAACTGGCCCGCTGGTGTCAGTATAAATCGGTCCAGTAGTCACCTATATGCGAAAGTGTCGTGTGACTATAATCTACATACAAACAAACAAAGAAACAAACCCTAGGCCCTGTAATTGTATGTGTCATGTGTGGCTATGTGGTTATGTGGGTCCCTATGTTATTCTGTGCGACTCTATGTGATTATATGTGTTCCTATGTGAATCTGAGTGCATCTATGTGATTCTGTTCCTACATCATTCTGTATGTCTCCGTGTGATTCTGTGTACCGCCATATGGCTGTGTGTGTTCCATTGTGATTCTGCAATTTGCTCAGTGTTCACCCGGCACTGCATCACATTGACAAGGCAATCGATAACGAGCTGATTGTACAGGACACTGTACTTGTTTCTCAGATGCCGGCTGCAGCGTTTATTCAATACTATACGATATTGTTACTTTTAATTATCACAATACTATACCCATTAGTAATACACGTGCAGTGCCAATCTAAGAAATACAAAAAAATTATGTGTTCTCACATATAGGCCTACATTGTTTTGATTTTGTTCTCATTTGCAGTGCGAGCCTAAAAAATAATATAGATGAGAGTTTTTGAAAGAAAAAAAAAGTTTGACGCTTTGAATTTTCATGAAAAATTATTCGCCGTTTTTGTCAGTCACGAACGTAAGAGAGGATAGGATGTTTGTTTTAATGAGAATACTTAAAAAGATATAAATTGATCGCCGTTTTGGTAATACAGGATATCTTTCCACACGCACACAAACAGACATCATTATAAATATGTGGTATGCATAGCTGCATTTACAGGATCTGTGATCCCGAGAACATTCAACACAGACGGTAGTTTAACGTCGGACCCACAAACTCAACAGCAGTCGCGCATTTGGGCTGCGATTTACATTTGCACAATCGCGCATTTAGGCTGCTATTTACATTTGCACAGTCGCGCATTTGGGCTGCTATTTACATTTGCACAGTCGCGCATTTAGGCTTTTTTTTACATTTGCACAGTCGCGCATTTAGGCTGCTATTTACATTTGCACAGTCGCGCTTTTAGGCAACCAGTTTCAGTAGCACGTTTTGGCTGTCTATAAATCTGCGCTATCGTTCTTCGCGCATTCAGGAATCTCCCGTTTAAAAAAAAGAAGATTACTAGGCTCACATTGGTAACGGATGTAGGTCAGATTTGTATCAGACCAATAAGACGACAATAAATATTTTATGCACCAACTTGTACGACCATAAAATGTACAACATTACTTCCCCGATGTCTTCATTTTATTACGTTGCCCCTCTTTCAAAATCTTACACGTTTACAGGCAGTTACAAACTAGTAAAAATGAAGCATAAAATATTTATTGTTGTTTTATCTATTTTTGCGTTTTCTTCTTCTTCTTTCTTCGGGATATTTCTGTCTGTATGTTTTTCTTCCGGATATTTTTAGCTAAAATATGTATCGGGGCGAAGTAAATGTGTGTATTTTTAACGGGATGCGTATTTTATCATTCATAAAATGTTAGTTAACGGAATTTGTCTGTCATAAAATGTCAGTTTTATGTATGCTGGCGGCATGCTGTATTTATTTGTGCTTTACTGGTGATAGGTTCATTGAAAAAAGGCTGCTAAGGGACGCATAATTATTTTTAAAGGAACTGAGCTGGTAAGTTGGTAATAAAGAAATAAATATACGAATAAGCAAATAAATAAACAAACAAAGAAAGAAATAAATAAGGTTAGAATGAACAACAACAACAAAATATTATTTATATTCAATGAATTGGTGAGAAAACAAGCTTACGCGATGTGCAGTGGCAAGATGAAATACGCTTATGTGACATTTGTGAATAATGAAATACGTTAAAAATTAATTACCGGTCACTTCCCCATCCCGCCACTGTTTTTCCCCTCCCCCCTTTCCCCGGTTTTCTTCCTCCACAGTCTTTCACCCCTAGTCCACTTCCTCCCCGGCTATCTTCCACTCCCCCCCTACCCTGGTGACCATTCCGCCTGTGGTCACGTCCCCCCTGTTTTATTCCCCCCTGATCACTTCCACCCCCCTCCCCCCGGCAGAGCACAGTTGCAATATATAATGTCTAGTTTATAATAATAATAATAATAATAATAATAATAATAATAATAATAATAATAATAATAATAATAATAATACAGGATGCTATACGCGCCTTTCCCCAAATCATTCGGGCTCAAAGCGCGGCGATCTATACCAACATCCACCCTCACACACACCAAATACACCTCCATCACTCAAACAGGTGGTGTAAAGGCAGGGAGGTCGCTATTAGAAGACGGAAAGAAAATCGAATTTTTATTTTTGAAATTTTTATATTGACTGCGTCCTGTACCATTATTGAAGGGAGGGAGGGAGGAAACCGGAGTGCCCGGAGAAAACCCTCGGTGACCTCAATAGTCTCGTACCTAAGTCACATACGTTCGCCCCTTGCGGGAATCGAACCCGCGACCTTCGGCATAGGAAACCGGCGACTTATCCACTGCGCCACGAGGCCACCTATTGTGTTTTGTAAGTAAGATGAGCAAACTCAACTATTAGAACACTTGAAACAAGAAAGTATACTATTGATGTTTAATTATGATTTCAAGACTACGGATGTTTGATCACTGATCACGAAATCAGCTTTGAAATAGGTTAACTGTTGTGGTTTTTTTTTTCGCCGCTTTTACTTTAAACAACTGTGCACAGGACTTTACTTTAATTTCTTGAGGTAGTTGAAGCAACCGCAACAGCTAAAATGAATGATGGAATCAGTGCATGTAAAAGAGATACGCACAATTACATCTCGTCAATTCACATTATGTTACAAACATATGCAAGTCACTCTATAAGAGTACATCACATTTCATAAATCTATTACATTCATACAACAGTACAAGTCACTGAGAAAATTTATCAAACTTTTGTAACAAAAATGGGAGGGGATGGTAATAAATAAATAAATAAATAAATAAATAAATAAATAAATAAATAAATAAATAAATAAATAAATAAATAATATCTCTCTCTGGGGGAGGGGAGAAACGACCAGGGGGTGGGCGAGAAAATACAGGGGGAAGCGACCGCAGGGGGGAGGGAGGGGGAAGTGGTCACCAGGAGCGATGGGGGAGTTAGACGGGGAGGAAGTGGGCTAAGGGGAAATAGGGGGAAAGACTGGGGATTAAAAAACTGGGGAGGGGTGGGGCAGGGGAGGAGTGACCGGACACACACGCTGATGTCTTAATGATTATAAATGGAAATGGTAAAATAATGTGAATGTACCTGTATCTTGGATTTTGCCTGGCTGGTGATTGAAGTGTAATGGGAAGAAGAATTTAGAACAATTACGTCAAACAGAATCATCCTGCTTTATTTAGGTTTAGAGTTATTTAGATGTAGTCTGTGGCATCTGCTGGATGGTTTTTTTGTGATTAGGAGTGGATGAATAGTTTGGAAGGCAGATAGTTTGTTACACCAAGATGAAAGATGAATTACCTTTTGTACAAACGAGAGTTGTTAGTGCACTGATTTGTATTCTTCAGATTAAATGGAGACTGGCTTCAAATGTTCAAACTTGTACTCTAGATAAAGTAATTACAGAACAGTCTAATATTCCAAATTATTGTGATGAAAGCTCTCAGCGTAGAAGAAATTGGGTTTTCCTGATAACGTAACGGCGCGAGTCGAATCTAGTAAAAGGATCATTTGAAACAGTCATCAAGCGTCACCCGATACCACAGACACTACAATACTCTTACTTGGTTAATTCACAGCTATGCCTTGGAGTCTGGATCATTTGAAACAGTCATCAAGCGTCACCCGATACCACAGACACTACAATACTCTTACTTGGTTAATTCACAGCTATGCCTTGGAGTCTGTTGGTCACGCTCGGCTGCGTTTTATCATTCTAAGAGAAATACGCCATTTACTAATAACGCAGACGACCTTTTGTACGTTCGGAAATGACGTTTCGATTAAAATTTGACAAATATTACACACACAAAATGTGTGACTAAATAGGTTAATCTAATAGGTATCTGTTAGTATGGATGATACAGTTTGTAATTCCCCCCCTCCCCCATACCCTTCTACCCATATTCCTGGCAAATCTAATGTTGACCTCCAACTAAAAGAATTTTACTTACAGTTGTAAATTATATGTTAAATATGCGCCGCGCCCCTAGTATGTCTGTAGCACTTGGACTGGTGCATTTAACAAGTGGACATTGGATTGAATACAGGCTATCACAATTATTAAGGCAAACTGCAGTCATAGGAACTTGGATCTATTAGCATACACAATATATACATGTACACATTGCTCGGTCGAACGTAACAATTTGCCACGGTGATCTTCATTTTTATTTATTTTGTACGTTCTACCCTTTTGGTAAATGTGTTTCGCAAACTAGACGTCGAATCTCAAAATTTGGATGCGATTCTACCTTGTCACACGTTTAAAAATTGTAATCTGCGTCAATATAATTTACAGGGTAAAGCGTGTGTAACTGTATAACTAAATAATTGTTTATACTGTTGTTCCCGTGTATGCTTTTGCGAGTACGGTTGGTGTGAATGCTTGCATACTTTGTTTTTATTGTTCATATGTCTGTTCTGATCGGTGTACTATCTTATCTAATATATATCCTATGTTAAGAGCGGTGAGCCCAGCCCTGAGCGGGGGTACTGCGCTATACAAGCCTACTTTATTATTATTATTATTATTATTATTATTATTATTATTATTATTATTATTATTACTATTATTATTATTATTATTATTATTATTATTATTATTATTATTATTATTATTATTATTAACTGATCTCTTTATTATGATCGCTACATACACAACTACATGTTTTAATTGTACACAATGTATCAAATAAAAACTAAAAAAAAAGCAAACGTAAGCACTCTTCACCATCATTTTACACGTTAATTTGTTCATATAACAGGTCAAGTGTCCAATTAAGGTCGTTTGCAGCAGCTGAACTCTAAATTATAGTACGTTCATACAAGGTGACATGCTTTAATTGTAATTTTTTAAAAACCAATCTTGATTACTATCCCTTAAGGCGGTTGCAATGCTGGCGCCTAAGTAATCCCTTCTTCAGACACTTTCCCATGAGGTAGATTTATATAACGCGTTTGTTTACTTTCACTAGAGTAACATTGATCATCATATCTTTTTTTACCACTCCGTTTTGAGACACACTATGACTTGCTTCTTGTATGTGAGGCAGGTAGGATTTATTTATTTATTTATTTATTTATTGTATTATTATTTGTCATTTTTGTGTAAATTGTATTTATGTATTCATTTATTTATTACTGGAAGTGTAATGTAGCGTATTTCTAACAACCTTAGTCATTTTCAATGACAAAGACTATCTCGTAAAATATTAGTTAGGAACATCATTATTCATTAAACTGTTACGTATGGTTTATATATTTTTCTCAGATTGTTGATTCATTCACATGCATTCTTTCATTTTGAACAAAAAACTATGTTTGTTATTGGTTAGGAAAAATATTTTTAGCAAATATAGAAACAAAATGTCTGTGTAATCATTCCTATCAGTTAATCATTCAGGGAATAGAACCTTTATTTCGTTGATTCTTAGCGAACGTGAATTAAACAGTTTTCTTAAAAAAAAATAAGGAGCTTGTTTCACCTTGTATTTTGGTGTAGCCAATCAGCAGTGCGCTCTTTTTAGAACAAAAGGGTGGAATCAAAATTAATGAATAATTGAATAAATAAGTAATCAACATAAAGAAATAATCAAATAAATAAAGAAATAGAAGAAATGAATGTATGTTCTGTTCAAATAATCCTATCCTATCCTATCCTGTCCCATAACCCGAAGGTCGTAGGGGCACCACAGATGATCGTTTAACCAGCATACTCCATCTTTCTCTGTCCTCAGCAGCCCTCATGGCTTCGCTCAGTGTCAAACCAGTCCATTCTCGAATGTTGTCCTCCCACCTCTTTTTCGGTCTCCCCCTTCTTCTACCTCCTTGCACTGTGCCTTGCAGAATGGTCTTTGCAAGGCCTGATGATCTGGTGACGTGGCCGTACCATCGGAGTTTCCGTTTCTTCACCACTGTGAGCAGGTCATCGTGTTGTCCAATGGCTTGTGTGATGGTCTGTCGGACTTCGTCGTTGGTGATGTGTTGGGTATAGGAAATGCAATGCACAGAAGTCTTCTGTAGCACCTCATCTCCATGCTTTGTATTCTTCGTTGGAGATCTGCTGTGAGGGTCCATACTTCGCAAGCATATAGGAAGATGGAGATGACCAGAGAGCGCAGCAGTCTTACTTTGGAATGTAGACTGATGGTTCTGTCTTTCCAAATGGGCTTCAACCTTGTCAGGGCAGCAGTTGTTTGTGCGATCCTGGAGAGGACTTCCTGTCGAGACCCATTGTCTGACACAATGGCTCCTAAATATTTGAAGCTGTGCACTGTGTTGAGGGATTGGCCTTGTACTTTGATGTCCGTGTTGATGCCATTGGTGTTGTTGGTAATCATTTTGGTCTTCTCTGCACTTATTTCCATTCCATAAGCTCTGGAGGTGGTGTCAAGCCTCTGTACAAGCTGTTCAAGTTCTTGTTCCTCTCCAGCCAATCCGTCAATATCATCAAATAATGTCAGAAGTAAAACAATAAAACATCTTGAGCTTTGTTTTGCTCCTTTGTGATCCAGAAGGTCGTTTAGGCATCCATCATTTACCACAGCAGCTACGTAGAAATGAACAGTAGGGCCTGTAAGATATGGTCCCCTAAAAGGCCCCAATTCGAAGGCTTTGTTTACTTTTGGCCAAAACGGGTTTACCTTAAAATTCGCATTGTTATTGCATTCAACAATGATAGATTGGGCTTTCGCTGCTTAAACCAACCGCTGATGTTTGAATTGTCCATTTCGGTTGTGACAGGGAATGATTTCCCTATTTTGTGAGTGAACACGCGCCTTGTAGAGTGCGTGCGTCTTGTAGAGTGCGTGCGTCTTGTAGAGTGCGTCTTGTAGAGTCCTTGCGTCTTGTATAGTGCGCCTTGTAGAGCGCGTCTTGTAGAGTGCGTCTTGTAGAGCGCGTCTTGTAGAGTGCGTTTTGTAGAGCGCGTCTTGTAGAGTGCGTCTTGTAGAGTGCGTGCGTCTTGTAGAGCGCGTCTTGTAGAGTCCTTGCGTCTTGTATAGTGCGCCTTGTAGAGCGCGTCTTGTAGAGTGCGTCTTGTAGAGTGCGTCTTGTAGAGTGCGTGCGACTTGTATAGTGCGTGCGTCTTGTAGAGTGCGTCTTGTAGAGCGCGTGCGTCTTGTAGAGGTGCGTCTTCATTTGTGAGGTAGGGTATTTTGTCAACCTAAAACGAAAACCTTTACGAGTTGTTTTATTAAAACGGGTTCTGTCTCTTACCGGCTATTGTCTAGCGCCAGCATGTTGGTTAGCCCTTGCTAGCAAATAGGCACAAAAACTTCGGAATTTATTCATTTCCAAAATAACTGCACTTTCCAAACATTTTATTTTTGTGTGTTGCAAGCGTTCTTTTGTAGTGGTGCAACACTGACTGTGAATTTTCAAAGGGACGAAGGGCGAGGTCAATGTGGGTCCCTTTAAGTTATACTATGTTATTAACCACTGCCAGAAATAAACCATCACGATGTCTACTTTATACACACTTTTGATGCGGTGCTATGTTTAGAATCAACCTTGTTGCTATTAATAGGAACATAAATAAATGTATCGGTTACTCCTAAACCGTACTTTATGAAAGAAGATAGTGTGTGGCTAATTTTTCCTTTTTTCTGATGGGACAGCACTTCCTGTGAATTTCAAAAAGGATATGTGACGCTGAAATGTGTGATCTTAATCCAAGATCGCACATTTCAGCGTTTGATTATGCTCTCGATCTACGATATTATAATTATGTATGTTTTATATATTTGTCGGTGTTATCATTTTATGTTGTGTGAATACGCCAGCATGGATGTGTGCGCACTCGCGTTCGTACACTTAAGCTTCATTGTATTTCCAATTTTAACGAGTTGTATTATTGTCTATACCGTGTCTCATGTATATGGTTTTGTAAATACATATGTGTGTGGGTGTGTGTGTTTGTAAGTTTGTCTGCGTGTGTGTATGTGTGTATGTATTTCTGTGTCTTTATGTATGTGTCGGTGCGTATGTGCTTGAGGTTATGTCCGTGTTTATGGGTGTTTCTGCGCAAGATATTGCAACCTTGATCCGTTCTTGTGTTCATTTTGTGTTGAAAGTCGTATTGCCTATTGTTTCTTGTAATGTTTTAATGTTAATTGCTTGTATCAAAAAAACAATAAACTCTGAGTCTTTGAAAAATGTGTGATGTTGGTTCCCGTTATACATGTATACACACATTAAACTCTCCAACACATAATCCACTTTCACGGCCAGATGATTTAAGCTTGTTGGAAATTGAACTAGATGTTTCTACACGCATTTCCACAGATTTGTTATTCCAGCAGTTTGTTTGTTTGTTTTTTTAAAATTATGATCCATGTTGTTTTTATGATGGTGATGAGACACCGTTGACGTCTTTTAACACTTCATTACACTTTCTACGTCACCCGTATCTCGCTTTCTTTCTTTTTTTCACCCACGGCCACGCGCGCACTAACTCTCCCCACTTCTTTACTCTCTACCTATCTCCTCCCTTTTTATCCATCCACCCACCCCAAGGCACTATACCTCCGTACAAGCACTTTCACACTCTATACTCTCTCTCTTTTTCCCAGAACACCATCTTCCCCTCCTGTATTGCCAAATTCCCTATTCTAGACCTCCCTCCCTTTCCTCAACCCGTCCGCACACCTTTTCCTCCCTCCCTCCTTCCCCCGCCTTCAAAGCACTCTCACACCCTATTTGCCGCTCCCTTAATGTACGACTGTGGAAGACGGCTAGCGACCGTGTGCCCGCCATCTTTTCCTCTCTCCTTCGTTGGCCTAAGCAGCCTTTTCTATTCATATTGCAAATCCCAGTATCACTTC
>JBAHVR010000203.1:0-2500 GCA_036898135.1 Oncomelania hupensis
CGGGAGTATGAAGAGACTATATAAGTGCCGCACTGTTTCAAAAAAAGGTTGTTGTTGATAGTGAGTTGGAAAGTAAAAAGTTGAGAGTGGAAAAGCGATTGAGCGATTGTATGCAGTTGTTGATGTGTGCTGAATAAAACTGGAAAACTTCATACGTCGACGCCTGACTTGTTGATGAGTGAGCAGGCTGCGTGGATAAACGAATCAGAGTTACACCTATCAGGATTTCAAGCATCGGGGCTGAATCAAATACTGATATAAAACACCAACATCAATTGAGTGTAACATCCACGAACCTTCCAATTAGGACAGGTCTTAAGGCGGAATTGTTTGTTGACATAACAAAGGCACGCTTCAAATAAATTTAAAGCTTGGCGGCCGGTGTGAGGACCTATTACTCTTTATATCATCCTCTTTCAATGTGACAGCAATTCCCCAATTCCTCAAAGTAAACTCATCGTCACAAACAAACAAACAAAAATACACAAGACATACTTGATACCATGGGTCCTTTAAAGGATCCAATCGCCAGCTTTCAAACTTCTCCGTACTCCGAATTTCCTGCTTAAACCGTTATCTAGGTGGCCCGCTGGTGTCAGTATAAATCGGTCCAGTAGTCACCTATATGCGAAAGTGTCGTGTGACTATAATCTACATACAAACAAACAAACATCCTGTCTCACAGTTCCACTCTAATGTGGAGAGATAGCAGCTAAGGGTGGCTTCAGTTGAAAGTGAGCTAATTTCCGGTGCCGAAGGTCGTGGGTTCGAAGCCCGCTTGAGACGAACTTACGTGACTTCGGTATGAAACTTTTGAGGACACCGAGGGTTTTGAGTGGGTCGATCTGAAAGTTTCAAACATAAAATTGTATTCCTATTTTGACTTCGGTATAAGCGATCTCTTTAGATCGCCGCACTTGGCGTTCGTTTGAAGAAAAGGCGTGTGATAGCATCTGTATTATTTTATTATTACTATGGTTATTATGATGATGGTGACGATGATGATGATGATAATGATGATGATGATGATTATTATTATTATTATTATTATTATTATTATTATTATTATTATTATTATTATTATTATTATTATTAAGTCAACCATTGGCACTGCATTACTTAGTTCAGAACCAAACACGTTCAATAAGATACATTAAGACAATACAACATTACAAACGAAAACGGTAACTGCGATTTCCTGTACCGTTGTCCTCTCACACAACAACATCGGGGCAGATACACAGTTATGCCGTACTATATCCTACTGACAAGATTATAACCGCATTGACAAGCACAATCTGCACCTCTCACTACCAAACTGCGTACTTTCTCTCTATCTCTCAAGAACAAGAGTAAGAGTAAGAGCAAGAGCACCAACTATCTTTATACAAACTCTCTAGCATTGGAGAAACAATTGTATCAACGATCCGTAGTTTGTTGTTAGTAAACTAACGTTTGCATGCAGAATATATTCTACCTTATGCGGCACGTTTTGTTCAAACTTTGTTTCTTCTTCTGTCTTAATTTGCAGTCATCATCATCATCATCATCATCATCATCATCATCATCATCATCATCATCATCATCATCATCATCATCATCATCTTCATCTTCATCTTCATCTTCTTCTTCATCTTCTTCTTCTTCTTCTTCTTCTTCTTCTTCTTCTTTTTCTTCTTCTTCTTCTTCTTCTTCTTCTCCTTTTTTTTCTTCCTCTTTATTGGGCGGCAGTTTTCGTAAGTTACAACAAAGTGAAGTTTGGAATGGCTTTTATTGTTGCTGGGTAGTAGAAAGAGCCTGTTTCTTGTTCCATATATTACTTTTCGTTTGTTGCGTTCCTTGTAGGCTTAAATGCGAGCCTAAAAAGCGTTATAGACTATCTGAATATAAGGAGAAGTGGGAGCCCCCAAAAGAGAAGGCGAGTTCCATAGTATCAGATCTGTCAAGAGGTTGTGTGCGAAAGGCTTTAAAAAAATTGTCTGCATGATGATATGCACGAAGAACTAACCCCACAGGAACTTTGTCCTTAAATGTCTATTATCGTCTATGCTAGACTAGAGAGTCTGTCCCAAACCTTCTGGATGAGGTGTAAGAGCTCCCCACTATAAGAGCAAGTTCCAGAGTGTCAGATCTGTCGGAGGCGGTTAAGGCTGCTTGCCGGGTGGGCTTGCATCTTTAGACTGGGACTTCTAGCTCTTGACTTAGTATGTAGCTTGCTACTACTTCTTACTATTAAGAGAGAAATATGTAGGCCTGTCCTGTGTATGTTCTTCCGTCTAGGGTGGTTTGTAATATTAATAACCTATCACCCTTCCTGCAAAAAGGTGCGAACTTACGTGGCTTAGGAAAGAGACTATTTGGGTCATCGAGAGTTTTCTACGGGTACTTCGGTTTCTTCTCTTCATTTACGGTACTGGATTTCAAAAAATGATATATAATTCGATTTGTTTTTTCTGTCTTCCAACAGCGATCTCCCTGCCCTTTACACCACAGGTTTGAG
>JBAHVR010000203.1:7500-17500 GCA_036898135.1 Oncomelania hupensis
TTACAAGCTGCTAGATGATTCATTGTCCGCATTTTTACACAAGGAGATTTGACATGTGGGAAACAAACATAACCACGAAACATAACAAGGACTATAGCAGCGTCCATCAATAAAACATCATATATATAACACCATCGCTATCCTTTCGCATTTCTTGAGAACAATTAACATTTAAAGTATTATTTCCTTCAACAAAACCAACAACAAACTACTGCATTATCACTTAGCTATAATGGAATGAGTTATGTTTACAGCTTACGCTCGCAATTTACCATTAAGTCTTTTAGTTAATTTTTTTTAGGGAACAAAGCCACATTTTAACCATTCTGGTCTTGTTTACGAGAACCTGATATCAAGAAGAAAAATGAGTGGAGGGAAGGCGAAGAAGGAGGAGAAGTTAAAAATATATTTTTAGGAGAGATGGGAAAGAAAGGAGAACTAAAACACGCGTAACCATACGCGAGGTAGGAAGGAAAATTGGAACAGACAGTTCCGCACCGTGGCACCCTAACGCTCTCTCCTGAAGCATTCCTCGGTCCACGAGCACTGAAGGGGCGACATAAAACCCGGGACGCCGCTGCTTGCAGGCTAATGAGTGATAATTTCGCTTGTAGATTTTGTTCTCCGACCCCTTTTCTATACTTAGGCCACTGTACATGTACTTGTAGCCTAGTAATTTCTATCCCGTCAGTGCTTGTTTTGCTTAGATTAATTCTTGAGGCTTCATCCGTCTTATCTCCCCCATACACCATAATTTAATCGTTATAACATAGTCTTTGAGATGTTTCGAGATTTTGTATTCTTTACAGTTTACACCATACTCTTTTCTCTCTATGTCTGTCTGCCTGTATGTTTCTCTCTCTCTCTCTCTCTCTCTCTCTCTCTCTCTCTCTCTCTCTCTCTCTCTCTCTCTCTCTCTCTCTCTCTCTCTCTCTCTCTGTGTGTTTCTCTTTCTGTTATAATCTCTTTGTGTTTCTCTCACTCTTTCTATTTCTGTCTGTCTGCTCTGTCTCTGCTCTGTCTCTGTGTCGGCTCTCTCTCTCTCTCTCCTTCCCTCTCTCTCCCTCTCTCTCTCTCTCTCTCTCTCTCTCTCTCTCTCTCTTACGCGTGCACTCGCTCGCACCTAACCGTATCACTTAACTACTTACCTCCCTTTTTTTCTTCACACCCTCTTTCACAAATACACTGAAGTGACCTTGTTTTGGGTCCTATCCTCATCTACTCTTATCTCTTCCTTTCATTTCAGGGTTCCGGGAAGGAGGGAGAAGATAAGGATAATAGACTGGAAGCAAACGAGAGAGAGAGAGAGAGAGAGAGAGAGAGAGAGAGAGAGAGAGAGAGAGAGAGAGAGAGAGAGAGAGAGGGGGGAATTGAAGTAGAAGAAGATAAACACATAGTTTTTGTATAAAACTGTACATGTGCATTTTCTTTCTGCCATGGCATCGGCCTTCCACATGTTGGTAGCCAGCTGGAACTATTGTTCACAGACTTCAACATATACGAACAAATTAAGCTTACCTATGACTTTTTTTTCTCGCAAACATGTAGATTTTAAACCAAATGTATTCCTTGTAAATAATATAACATTTTAAAAAAAATATGGGGATGGGAGCGGTTGGGGAGGGGAGGGGGGACGGAAGTTATCCTTATATCCTAAACATTTCCGAGGCAACTAAAACTATTGTAGTTAGTGCTTCCAAATGTTTTTTCTAGGGGATTTGGATAACAATGTACAGTATAGTTTATAAAACCAATTTATCATGGGTTTATATGGTATGCCCAGGACTATGGCATGTTAGTGTTGCTTTTTTTCTCTTTTTACAAACCACATGGATTCTGCACTTTGCTGGAAATCTTAATAATAACACATCGAGCAAACGGCAGTTTCCACGTCGTAATTTTTAGGGTATAATGATAACAGTGTACAGTATAGTTTTGTAGAACAATTTATCCCTGGCTCATAAAGTATGCCCACCGCTTAGGTCTTCTTTCCCCAACATAGATTCTGCACATTTCTGGAAGCAAATAAAACTTCGCAGACACTGCAGCAAGCCACCATCTCATAACTTCTCATTAGCGGAACTTGCGGACAGCTCTGGTACCTCTGGCACTCCAAAAAACAAGTTGCAGGTTCTCACCCCTATTAACCCGTATTACTCCCTTACCCAACCACCCCCTCCCTCCACCACCACCCCACACTCACACCCACTCTCCTCCCCACAACTCAACCCACCCCAAGCTATTCTCACACACTCTCTTACTGAAACAATCTTCATTTTGTACTTCAAAACTTAAGTGGAAATACTTTGAAACTGTAAAAGGAGGTGGGGTGGGGGGTGGGGAGGGTCAGAACGAGCCAACTGTGTGTCAGTTCGTCTGTCAGTCGGTCTGTCAGTGGGCGCCATTTCTCAAGAACCACTAAACATAACTTTGATCAAACGTCATAGGAACATTATGCTAGGTTAGTGGCCTGCCTCCGGTACTGTGCCATTACGTATATATATATATTAACCTACACAGATCACGGTAACTGGAGTCATTGTTCTGCTAAAATCGTTTTGCTCAATATTTCAGAAACGGCTGAAGCGATACTATTGAGCTTTGGTGTACAGGTACTTAAAAAAATGTGTATACATATATATATATATATATATAGAGAGAGAGAGAGAGAAAGAGAGAGAGAGAGAGAGAGAGAGAGAGAGAGAGAGAGAGAGAGAGAGAGAGAGAGAGAGAGAGAGAGAGAGAGAGAAATAAAACAGACCTCAACTCAACTCGATTTGTAAATGGATGTGGTTGTCTGGTAATACATTTAATATGGCTTGCAGTCACTCTAGTGTTTAACAGTTTGGCGGGATTGGGAGAGATAGTAGTGTACACACTGCGTAGCTGAGACTAGCCAAGGCTTACATACGTCTGTCCGCTGTAGTAAGCTTACTTGTCAGAGGTCCTCGGATAATCTCACCTACGATGTTACCCCCGTTGGGGTGCCGGGGGTTTCAGTATAAATAGTATCCCCACTTTCTGCAAATTTAGTGCTTTAAATTCCCACTGTCGCTGTCTTTCTCATTTGCTCTTTCTCATTTCTGCTCTGTTCTATCAATCTGCTATACTATCGTCTTCTTCGCTAGCCCAGTCTCCTACCATTTTTCTTGAAAACTCTTCCGGGATAAGACTCCTTATTTGTGTATGAGGTATGTTGGATCAGCTTGGGAATATTGGACGCTTTCTGCCAGGTGGTCTCGAGGGCTTCCTATGTTATTATTATTTAGCAATGTAGGCATTTTATATGTATGTGTTTTGTTGATAATTTATAATGATGTTTGTATTCTATTTTGTTTTTGTAAACGGGGGTTCGATAAGTTGGGGTGAAGCCTCAGCCGTCCCCTGCGTGGGATGTCTTTCTTGTAAAGTGACTGGCTGGTGGAGAGCTTTCGGTTTTACCACTAGAGTTGTTTCAGCAGATCTTTTATGCGGATCGGGGGTTGTCCGGTCCTGATTTTGCTCGGAAGAGTCCGCTGGACCTAAAGCAATAATAATGTAATGTAATGTAACCTACGATGTGCGACCAGCATGGTGTGGCGGACGATGAGGCTTCGCGGAGTATGTGTATTTTGTTTGGCGCTATGGCTACGAGACGAGAGACTCCGCAATGTTTTCTATTTTTATTTAGTTTTATTTTATTTGATTAGCGAACGCACGTATTTCAATGAAGCAGTCTTCGCTGCTTAAGAAGACCTAAGAGGCGAAAATACTAATTTAAAAAAAAAATCATTTACCGCGTTGAATAGGTGACAAATGTGGGTTTGTGATTGCTGTGATGACCTCGTAAGAATTCATTGAAGCGTATTGCTTGCACATTCTCTTGGCAATAAAGAATGTGTGCGATAGGATTGTTTCAATAAGGAGGCAAGAGCTAGGACGATTTATGTACTGAACACGATTTGTTTTTGTGTGTGTATGTTCTTAAGTAAGTCCAGGCGCTCGTCCTGTTTTATCCAAATGTGTTCCGTCTGCCGTATCTCCAATGGCGGGTGTGAACGGTACACATCAACTGCTCATGTGAAAATGTGCCTTTATAACTTTGCCATTTTGTTTCAGTTCGTTTGTTCTCAGTTTGTTTGATCCATCGTTGGGTTTAATGGAATGTTTTACAGATACTGTAAACCTAACCAAAACGGCACAACCTATTAAAAATTATTTCAAAAACGTTTCCAGGAGAGTGGGTGCAGGGTGTGATGGGGTGGTGTCATTTAATTTTTGTTCACATCTCTTTTGTAAATATTAAATGTTTAGTAGTAGTAGTAGTAGTAGTAGTAGTAGTAGTAGCAGTAGTAGTAGCAGTAGTAGTAGAAGTAGTAGTAGTATGTTAACAGTATTTGCTTTGTGCCTTTGGACATTATCAAAACGAAAGCATTAGTAGTAGTAGTAGTAGTAGTAGTAGTAGTAGTAGTAGTAGTAGTAGTAGTAGTAGCAGTAGTAGTAGAAGTAGTAGTAGAAGTAGTAGTAGTATGTTAACAGTATTTGCTTTGTGCCTTTGGACATTATCAAAACCAAAGCATTCTCCTTTTTCTCTGTGTCAAGAGTTCAAACAGCAACAACGACGACGACTCCATAGGAATAAAAAAAAGACTTCACCCTATATCTATCTCGCCATGATAGACCTTTTGCTTCTACCAGTCTGCAACTAAGGTTATAGAAGCAGTCTGCCCGAAAGCGACGCTGACACCAGCGGCAGTGTCAGAGGTTATTGACGCCATACCTCTACGCACAGCTTAGGTATGCTTGATAAGATCTCTGACACTGGCCTGTTGAATGGAGACTGGCCTATAGGTCTACTAGTTGACGTGTAATTGCTACAAGGTCTCCAGCTGCAAGCCTGATCGCACGACTGTACGTTTGAAAGGTGCATCGGCTATTACTGCCCATCAGTGGGGATTATTTCTTGTCCATCTGCTCGGCGGATTCATTTGACAGCGGTAAGCTTGTTTTATACGTGTTATGGCCGTAGGGCCATCATGGTGGAGGTTTGACCTGTTTGTTGCGGCTTTTTTTTTAAATGATTCTGTCTAGAGGAAGTTTTCAAACAGTGAAAGTGGTGGTTGGTTTGGTGGGCGGGAGGAATGGATGAGAGGGGGATGATGGTAGGGGGGAGGGTGGTGGTGGTGGAAGAAGGTGGCGTTATTTGTTGTTGTTGTAGTCGTCGTCGTGGTGTTAATAGATGTTCGTTCATTCATTTTTGTGTGCGTTGTTTTAACCTATGTTTAGTTATTTCATTGTTGTTTCGTAGTAGTATGTGTGTGAATACGTGTGTTTGCGCGCGTGCGCGTTTGTGTGTGTGTGTGCGCGCGTGTGTGTGTGTGCGGATAAATAAATTAACGATCGTCTAAATTCAATATATGCATGTGTAGAGACTTCAAATGATGATGATGATGATGATGATGATGATGATGATGATGATGATGATGATGATGATGATGATGATGATGATGGTGATGATGATGTCCACTTGTATGGCGCACATATCCATGCTGGCAGCATGCTCAGGGCGCATGGGTTTGGAGGGAAAATGTTGAAAAAGGAAAAAAAAAACACTTTCTTTCTTGCTTGTTTTCTTGCTCCCATGTTTCTTTTTTTTTTTTTAAATCTCTATTCCTATCTGTAATTTTAGATAACAATATTAGTTTCTTCTCCGTTGTTTTATTTTTATTTTTGGCTTCAGTCTATCACTATCTCTCCGTCGTTGATTTGTCTATAATGGATTGTGCTCAGTTGTGTGTGGCCGCCAGGCGACACGCCGAAGACAGCATGTAGGGCGCCTTGGGCGGCTTCAGCTACATCTTGTATCGACCAGCGCCTTGAGTATTTCTTAAGCGGGGAGAGCGCTTTATAAGAACAATAAAATGTGGATTTTTTTTTTTAGATCACTGCATCTATCTTTTATTCTTTCGTCCTTTATCCCTTTCTGCATGAATTCTTTTCTTCGCTCATCCGCCCACAACGTGCAACGTTTTCGCTTGCAGTCAATAACATCCCATCTGCAGATCTGTACTTGTAGGGCCTGTTTTTAAGTTGTGCGTTCTATTTTTTTTCATTGCTGTCGATTCCTTTTCATTGCTTTTGAGGTATGCCGTTGTCCGCCAGGTGCTTTTGTGGTTGGTCGTCTTATGATTTAAGCCGGACGTAAGAAAGGCATAAATGATGGCACGCCATTCGAGTGTATTTCCAGACAATAGCACATATAGTGGAAAATAAGGATGTTCAAAAATATTCATTGTCGTGGCTTTGTTGTGACTCGACCTCATCCCAACGAAGCAAAATGAAAACACGGAGTGATGGAACTATTTGCAAGCACAAAAACATTACCCAAATCGGCTCAGGCAGTTCGTAGATACCGCCCGAAACGTGTTTAGAAAATGGAGAAGCGCAATGACCTTGGCGTTTGAGAAAGGACACATACGAATGATCTAATATGTTTAGCAGTAGTTAGGAGCATTTACTGCTAAAGTATCTGCTAAATAAAAAAATGATGAATTTCAGTTCAGTTATTCTTGGGATAAGGCAATACGTGTGTTATGACCGAGGACCTGGAAATCTACTGAAGGACGGTGTGACATCCTCACAGTTCCTAGTATCTTAGCTGGGCTGGGAGCGAATGGGAGCATTCTGATTGGTCGACGCGTTACAAAATTCGACGCATGCGCACAGTGCTATCATAGTCTTCGTAAGAGTTAGGGTTAGGGTTTGGGTTAGAGTTAAGAGTTTAGGGTTAGGGTTAGGGTTAGGGTTTGGGTTAGGGTTAGGGTTATGACGCCTAAGAACTTCGTGAAAAAGCCGGCCCGACATGACCTAGCGCATGCGCAAATGCGCTCGGATAAACTAGGAGACCCGGAACTTGAAGGATGTGACAACGGCCCATGAATTGTAAGTACATGTATACCAAAACTCAACAAATGGCTTCAACCTTCTTTGTGATATTCAGCAGAACGTGTTTAGGCACAAAATGACCCCAGTGACCTTGGCCTTTGCGGTCAATAATGGTACAGGACGCAGTCAATATAAAAATTTCAAAAATAAATATTCGATTTTCTTCCGTCTTCTAATAGCGATCTCCCTACCTTTACACCACCTGTTTGAGGGATGATTGTGTATTTGGTGTGTGTGTGAGGGTGGATAATGCAGGTGAGCGTGTATGTTGGTATAGATCGCCGCGCTTTAAGCTTGATTGATTTGGGGAAAGGCGCGTATATAGCATCCTGTATTATTTATTAGTAGTAGTAGTAGTAGTAGTAGTAGTAGTAGTAGTAGTAGTAGTAGTAAAGCAAATACGATGGCACGGGAAGCAGGCCACTGACCTAGATAGTGTTCCTACGAAGTTTGGTCAAAATCCGTTGGTTGGTTCTTGAGATAAGGCGTCCAGCGGACCGACCGACTGACGAAAGAACAGACCGACATTTGTCTCGTCGTTTTCTTAAGGAAAGTGTGGCAGCCGCAATGCTGTATCACTCAGGATTGCTAATAGGGAAAAATGGGATTTTCTGACGCCTTTATTTTCCCTCCTTTCTTGTTACTGTACCTAAAGCTCAGTTTCCTCCCTTTAAGTTCAAAGCTTCCCTTTCCTTCCTTGACTAAGCCAATTATTTTTAAAACGCTTCATGTCCGGTGCTGTTGCCTCTGTATTGACCCGTACTAAGCAGCAAGAGACGGCAGGAACTTTCTCTTCCAGGTCTTGAAACAAAGGCAGAGGGTATTTATTTAGTCGTATAGTTTGTTGTTGTTGGAAGTGTTGTGTGTGTAATATCACTCCGTGAATAGACGTGAAACCATGGACAATTTTATGGGTCTAGTTCAACTTTAAACTATTAAAATTTGTGTATAATATATGTGTGTGTGTGTGTCCATGCGTGAGAGTGACTGTGTGGTTTTGGGATGTATGTCAACAGACCTTAACATAAATTATTGACTTGAATTGATTTGAATAGACGTTCACATAATATATTGGTAAAATACGAATGCAATCACAAGTGTTGCACATTATTAACACACCTTTGTGTGTGTGTGTGTGTGTGTGTGTGTGTGTGTGTGTGTGCGTGTGTGTGCGCGCCCTATGTAACATTTTATCACAGGCTGTGACAGCAGCAGTCCAACCACCGTCATAAAAGAAATCCCTTCACGACAGTACTTCACGTAAAATTTACAAAGATCTTTGCGTAATAAAGGCTACGCTATTGTTGCGTCAGGAGTTGGTTGAAATACAAAAGTGCCGAATTTGAAAGTCAACAAATCTTTATCTCACAAAACAAGGGAAACTTTGAAGAGCATGTAATACTGTGTTGTGTTGGGGACGCATTTCATGATATTATAACACAAAAAAGATCCTTTGTCAAAAGCGCAATGCATTGTATAGAGGACATTTCATGGAGTGGTGTTTGTAAAAATTAAATCGCAAAAACGGGCTTTGCACTATTTCATTTGCAGCAATATTGTTTCATTACTGTGATCGCGCTAACTGTAGATTATAGTCACACGACACCGGAGCGTATAGCTGGTCACATTATTCTGACACCAGCGCACCAGTTGATGGTAAGAGGAAAATAATATGGTCACACCTTGGCCAATCCGGGATTCGAATCAGGTACCTTTCGGTTACTAGTAAGACGCTCTACCAACTGAGCTACCTGGCCCCACTCATGTGGTCGCGCTGTCTTTCATTGTACATTATGTTTGATTTGACAAAATGGTGCTGTGAAATGTCCTCGCTGCTTACGACCGTATTTCAAAAGACGATGTGCTCTCAACTACTGTAACGGCGCTTTTGGCTAGTCATTTGATAGGTTACTGATGGGCGGCAATGACAATTTGCTTTTGAAAATGCCACCCTTGATAAAATGTTAAGTTAAATGGTTCCC
This sequence comes from Oncomelania hupensis, assembly GCA_036898135.1. Lineage (NCBI taxonomy): Eukaryota > Metazoa > Mollusca > Gastropoda > Littorinimorpha > Pomatiopsidae > Oncomelania > Oncomelania hupensis. The sequence continues at coordinate 16,407 of JBAHVR010000203.1, forward strand.
GCAACCGATTTTTTGGAGCCCCGCCGCTGTATTTCTTGAGACTTTGTATGGTATTCTACACACACGCACACCCGCACACACACACACACACGCACACACATGCGTTCGGAACATCACAAATGGGTTTATTTAAGAATGTAGGAATCGGAAAGCACTTTTTTGACGGAAAGAACGCAAATTTCTTCTAAAAATGTAAGAATCTAAGTCAAAATTGGCTCTTTCCGTCTCAAAAGTTGACCTACTTCGTCTCCTAGGGGGGGCGAATTAGGTCGAACGTTCTTCAAAAGTTTTTCGAAAATTCACAGTAAATTTTCTGTCCCGGATAGAGCACTCCTCTGTACTTGAATAGCTCCCGTGCACTGTAACTGCACTCCCGTGCACTAAAAGAGCACTCCCGTGTGTTTAGAAACAAGTGAGTTCCTCAAAACAAGTGGGTTCCTTGCAAATAAACCCAGTTGTTACTAGGAAAAACAAATTGTGGAACCGACTTGAACAGTTCTGAACGTCCACACCTACACACACACACACACACACAAGAGCTTGCTGGGTGATGTGATGGGGTGTGGACGTGTGGGATACTGACCATCTGTTTTGGGACGTGTCAGAACAAATTGGCAACACCCCGTGTGGTCAGTCACAACAAGATGCAGACGGACAGATGGACACTGCATGACCGATAGCGCACATGCTGTGCAGTGGACAAACATAATTGAGTGTGTGTTTTCTGGGGTGAGGAGGTTAAGCTGGGAAGATTAGTAGTGGGGTGGGGGGAGGTAAGGCTAGAGAGAGATGGGGTGGGTGGGATGGTTAGACGATTAATTGAGGGAAGATGTGCGCGTAAAGAAAGAGAGAGAGAGAGAGAGAGAGAGAGAGAGAGAGAGAGAGAGACAGAGAGAGACAGAGAGAGACAGAGAGAGACAGAGAGAAAGAAAGAGAGAGAATGGACAGACAGAGAGGGACAGAGACAGAGAGAAAGAAAGAGAGAGAATGTTGGTGTGTGTGTTGATGTCAGTGAGTATGTCTAGTCTGCGTGTTTCAGCTTCTATGATCTCTTGCGCGTCAACATTAGGTTTGTGGGGGGTGGGGAAGAAGAC
>JBAHVR010000203.1:22500-47500 GCA_036898135.1 Oncomelania hupensis
AGGGGAGCTCTAGTTTTTGTCTCAGCTGACACACTAGCTTCAAACTGGTTGGGAGGCTTCAAAGAAGGGGTTTCGTTTGCAGTAAAGAATTGTCGTGCTTGCGACCTTGAAAACAAGAAAATGTCGTCGGTAAAATCTGAAGGCGAGGTCCGAAGAAGAACAATGGAAGTCCACAGAGAGAGATGTGCCCACCTCCAGAACACAGTCTTAAACCCATTGAGCAAAGAGGTTCGTGACTACTGGAGTAAAGTTTGGGGAATAAACAGCAGCAGCGTCTTGATGCAGGCTCCTGACTTTGATTTGATTTCCGGACTTGTACAAGATCCTATGCATGTGTTACTGGAAGGCGTTGCACTTCATGAACTCTCCTATGCTTTGAATTACTTCATTGATGTCAAGAAGTATTTTTCCCTTCGGTGGTTGAATACCTGCATTGGGGGGTTTGCATACTCCTACCTTCACGAGAAGAGGAAACCTGCACCAATTGCAAAGCAGCATCTCGGCGAGAAAGGCAACTTGAAGCAAACAGCTGCTGGCATTCTCACACTTTTACAGACACTCCCATTAATGCTTGGCAATAAAGTGGACCGGGGTGATCCGCACTGGCTCAACTTTCTACGTCTGGTGCAAATTACAATTTTTTGCACATCCACTTACTGTTCAGAAGATACAAGTGTGTATTTGGACATTCTCATCCAGGAGTACCTCTCTTCCTTCAAGAAGTGCTACCCAAAGGCATCATTCATTCCCAAAATGCACTACCTTGTTCATTTCCCAAGCCAGATGACCATGTTTGGCCCATTGAGACATCACTGGTGCATGCGGTACGAAGGGAAAAATGGATACCTCTCAAACGTACGGTACAAAAATTTCAAGAACTTGCCTTTCTCTCTGGCCAAACGGCATCAGCTGTACATGGCATTCAAACAGAGTGGGTACACCAAGGGACGCAACCCACACTATTTGTATGCAGGTGACATTGTTGGACGGGGTTCAGTGTTGACGTTCAGTGAAGTGTATCCACAACTGTTGGATGCAAAGCAAACTGTTCTACACGATGCTTCTGATGAAGTATATGTCTGCACATCAACCACCATCCATGGCAAAGAATACCGTGAAGGCTGTGCGCTGGTTTTGGACTATGCTGATGCTGATGATGAGCCTACATTTGCTGTTCTGGACTCAATAGTTGTGGTTGATCATGTGAAATACTTTGTTTTGAAGATCATGAGCGCAGAATTTGATCTTCACATCATTTCGTACATACTCACGCCAACCGACAAGATGGATTTAATTCCTTTCACACAGCTCAAGTTCAGATGGCCACTCAGTGTGTACAAGTACCAAGGCAAGCATGCTGTAATGAACAGCAATAGCCACACATATGATCATGTTTTCTAAACCTATCTTGCAGAAATGACAAGCCATGATCTATTATATCTTATAGTCACAGAATACCCAGACTCCCTCTCTCCCTCCCTCCCTCTCTCTCTCTCTCTCTCTCTCTCTCTCTCGTTCTTTGGCGATACGTTAGTCACACACTTGTTGAGAAGTTCCAAGGGTGCCAATGCAATTAGAGTACACACGGTTTTACAATCTAAGGCTGTTGTGATTGGGTATGTTTAATGTTGCAACAAGTATCCGTCAAATGAAGAAGCAAGATTTATTATGGTTGAAACAATTACCTAAATTAGTATTAGAGCCTACATGCATTTGATTGGACATGCAAAGAGTTAAAAGTGTCCCCTTCTTAAGCTACATGATCGCTAGTAAAAGAAAAGTCAAAACTAGCCAGTAACCATTTTCATAATGTTTTGTTATTAAAGTGCATATTTCGAATTGAGTAGCAATATAACTTTTTTTTAATGTAACTATGTATAGTCTTTTGTGGGTATTTGTTGTAGACCAGATTATGTATTGCTAGTATTACCTCTCATTTTAGTACTACAGTACTCCAGTAGTGTACGTGGAGATCACTTGTTCACAAACAGCATGAAGGTTGATATAACATATCACTATACTATACTATAGTCAAATTCACAGTTGTGTGGGGAAAATCCCCAGGAAATTACATTTGTGTTTAAAGATGCCAGTCTTCAAAGTTTGGAATGCCGACCGAAGTGTGAAGAAATGCGTCGTTGTTCAGACATTACAGGTGTTCATCGCCAAAGGTAAGTTGACAGACTCAGAGCTTTCATTTTGTTTAGTAATTTGTTAAATGAGTTTAGTACATGCATGGGAATTGTCAGCACTTTCAGTTTTTCAATTACTCCCAAAAATACCAGAGCCGGTGTGAAGCTTCCCCTTAAATTGTCATTTGAGCTGTGTAATCATGTAAACTTTGTTATAACTTGACTTTACTACACTTCAGAGCTTCCTGTGGTGCTTATCTCCTGCATTTGGGGAAAATATTAATATATACCTTTTCCATCGACAACCAACTTTGAAGAGAAATTACGAAATTGCCAACATTGACCAATAAGTATAGTATTAATATGCTGGTGACCCCATTTTTTAAAATTTATTGTTCTCCCAGTCTTATTAGACTTTGGAGAAATGTACTGAGACTGAGAGGGACGTCTCATTAATATCATATTCATGATTGAGTGTCTGATGGTGAGTTATGGCCCTTTACGTTGCAATGCGCACGCATCACTCCATCAGCTTGTTCGGGCGAAAGTGTTTTGGGCTGCGTGTTTTGTTTTTTCACTTTCTCCGAGACTCAATAACAATGTCAGTCCATTTTGTCACAGTGCACAAGAACACGAAGTCGTGCTTAGCAGTGATAGACAACTGGCTTACCAACAAAAATAATGCTTAGAAAGTAAATAACGGTTAACCAAGCCCACAACAAATTGAACATTTAGGCACACACAAAAATAGGTGTGTTTAGGGTTGCCCCTGGACCCCAAATTATTTTTTGTCCTGATGTCTAGCAATTTTCCTGTCCCTTCTATGTTCTTGGGAGACTGCGAGAATATTTATGTGGCGAGTCACATTGCTAAATATCATATATTCCTTATGATTGTCATTGAATATTGCACATGCAAGTTTTCAGGATTTTCTGTTTCGATATAGCATATATCTCCGGAAGTCAAAGGTGTACGTCAGTATTAATATTATTTGTAACTGAGGTTCACAGAACATAAATAGTAGCTTTTATTTTCTTTCGTTTTCAGGCTCCGCCAGACTACAGTATGAAGGTGTAGAGATTTCTCTTGTCTTGGAGGAGGACGGCACCATGGTGGAGGATGACGAGGTATTCCAGGAACATCAAACAAAGGTCTTCATCCTGCTCAGGCCTGACGAGAGGTGGACATCTCCAGAAATGACTATTACGGTCCAAGACTCGTCACTCGTTGAGAACGGGCATCGGGATTTTCAGCCACCATCCAGTTCAACGCCACACCGTGGAGATGCCTTGGCCAGTGTTATATCTGGTACTGAAAGTACCTGTGAGGATGCTGTTTCCAGGGAAGACGGCTCTGCTGGAGATGCTGTTGGTGAGGATTCTAAACTCAAGTCTCATATTTTGTTGAAGTAACACTAAGTAACACTAGAAAATCAATATTTTGCAATTCAAAGATTTATACGTCAATATCCATGAGCGGCTTTAACTTAAGCAATATGTTGTGTAGCATTAATTATGCACTTGTTGATTTATTTATTTGAGGTTTAAAGGTCCTAGTTTATGATGTTGCAAACTAATTTTAATGAAAAGAAGAATATATCAAGAAGACATTTGCAAAGTTTTATCAAAAAATCTGTGTTCGTGTGTGAGATATGATTGTTTTTAAAATAAGTAGACTAAAATAGCCTATATAAGGCCCCACTCGGGTGCTTACAATGCGTCACTTCTGCTTACTCCGAGTCTGGCATTATAAGTCATGACTCAAATCAAAAGAGTAAATACTTGCATGTTTTTACTATTATGTGATGAAAGTAATGTGTTTGACAACTGGTCACTGTGGTCCCAAAGTTCCACTGCAGTAGAAAACCTAGAGATGTTATTTACTTGTGTTTAAAGGAAACCTGAAACTTTATGGTTGCAGATGTTCTTACCCAACTGAGGAGATCCTCCTTGCCCACATTTAGCCCTTATCTGATGAAATTTCTCCAAGGAGAAAAGGGGCCCATTAACAGCGTCTGGAGGGACATCATATCGGAAAGCGCCTCATTTTATTTCGGGAAATATCCAGAAATGAAGACGTCGGACTGCTATGGTGCGATAGGTCGCAAAATGTTCGCAGCTTATCCCGCTATAGCGCATCCTGGGCCTCAGCCATGGGTAAGCAATACATTTTACTATTTCCTTTCTTGTTTTCTTTTTCGTGTGCGTCATGATGTAGCATCCTGACTTATTCAACTAAACTACACCACATTAAAGGGGAGTGTCTAGTCTGTTGTGACAAATCATAATTATGTGCCGAACGGTAATGCTGGCCAAAATACTGGGAATGTAAAGACAATGGTTTTACTAAGGCTAAAAGTAAAAGTATGTTTCTGGTTACATGGCTACAAAAATAGGGTATGTAGGTCAGGATTTTTTAAAAACAAAAACATTACTACTTTATACTACGTTATATAGGGCCTGCGGTAAAAACCTATTGTCGGTTGGGATACCGTAAACAAAAATTTTTTTTTTTTGCTTGAGCCCATATACAGACACAGACATTTTTCACGCATGTTTTGTCTGGGACTGCTTTTCAGGGCTGCTTCACAAAGAGCTTGGGCCAGAAGATGCGTCATTTGCGCCACAAGTCCCACACAAGAAGCGAAGACCCGCGGTCTGCAAGCACTCATCCCAAGAGACAAAGGCTCAGTTTCTCGGCAAAACCGGTACAATGTAACAACACTGTTTCTGAGGAGGACCTGAAGCGGCACCAAGAGGAGCTATGCAGAGAGTGGAACAAAACGTCAGGCTCTGTCAACAAGGACCATGTGAAGCAACTGCTGAAGGAATCACGGCCGACTCGTCAAAACTTCTTTGCTGCTCACCAGGCCAACGGCAGCTACGCTCCTATTTTCAAAAGCTTCCCATGTTTCAGCGTGGATACCTATGTAAGTATGATTTACTTTGAGCAAGCAAAGTAAAAGATAGTGCATACTTAAAGCAGGATTCAGCCTAGGAGAAAAGGGCCATGGGTCATTTGACTTCCTGCAATTTTACAAATATTTCACATGGGCTTAGGCATGGGTTTGCTCTTATTTATGTGTAAATTCATAAGGCTGTAATTTCTGTAAAATTTTGCCAATAATAAATTTCTTCGAGAGCCAGAAAATTAAATTTGTAAACAATGAGTCCACTAAAGGATATTGTGCATGCATATCAAATGTGGAAATGGCAAGTATCTGAAGAACGCGTAATTTACCGCAAAACGTCAACATTCTGATGACCCATGACCCCCATTCCCAAACTCCGCTCTTCTCCTTCCACCTTTCTTCCTTGTACTGACCTCCCAGGCAATCTGTACCTAAGCAACAACTGGAAACCCCAAGTAATGACAGAATCTTTACCCCGATGAAGGCCAGCAGCTACGAAAGAAGAAGAACATAATTTTGAGAGCAAACAATAAGAAAACAGTTGGGTAATCCTTTACTATACAGGAATTAGTTTGATTGATTCATTGATTTATTGTTGCTTTAGGACCAGCGGACTCTTCCGAGCCAAATCAGGACCGGACAACCCCCGATCCGCATAAAAGATCTGTTGAAACAACCCCAGTGGGAAAATTGAATGCCCTCCACCGGCCAGTCACTTTACAATAAAGACATCCCACGCGAGGGACGGCTGAGGGTTGACCTCAACTACGCGAACCCCCGGTTACAAAAACAAAATAGAATTCAAACATCATTATAAATCATCAACAAAACGCATACATATAAAATGCCTATAGTGCTAAATAGTACAATCATAGGAAGCCCTAGTGACCACCCGGCAGAAAGCGTCCAACACTCCCAAGCTGATCCAACAGACCTCATACACAAACAAGGAGTCTTGTCCAGGAAGAGTTTTCAAGAAAAAAGGTAGGTCATTGATCTAGTGAAGAAGAAGATAGTATAGCAGAGTGAAGGACAGAGCAGGAATAGGAAAGAGTAAATGAGGAAGACAGCGACAGTGGGAATTTAAAGCACTAAATTTCCATAAAGTGGGGATACTAACAGCGTTATTGGCTGCTCTTTATAGCAATGAGTAAAAAAAAAGTACACTGATTCGTGGTCCTGATTCGGCTCTTGCAGTCCGCTGGACCCTATAAGCATTGTTTTATATTATCTTAACTGATAAGGTTTAGTCAATTAGTGGGTAAAATGTAGGTAATAGTTAGGGATAGCCCTTACCCCAATGCTACCTAATAAACCTAACCAGTCAATAGACTTTGGTAAAAAGTTACCCCAATAATAATTAATTCCTGTAAAGTTAAGGATTACCTCTGAATCAATCGGCGACATCGATTTATTGGAAAAAAAAATCATTGTAACGATTGTTTGGTACAGTAAACCCAACTCAAAATCTTGAAAATGCTTTGTGATTCACCAACAAGGTGCTATCCCTAAACTGGATGAATGAACTTGCCCATTGCGTACTACCCCCTGTCATTTCACGTCGAATGGGTGTGTCAGGTTTTTACACTGATATTATTTTGACGTCCAAACATTGCTAAATTTGCATACCATGCACCACTTGAAATAGTCAATAATTTGAATAATGCATTAATTATGTGAACTGTCCTATACTGAGAATATAATCGCCATTTCCATCAAGTGAATCAGTATTTTTCACAAGATCATTCCAAGGTGATATGGCCGACATCGTTGTCAACGGATACATTTTTAAGTCGATCGGTCAAATGAAACATAACACAACCTTATGCAGAACTGTGGGTACTGTAGTACCCACATCATAGGAATAGCATGGTGAAGGTTAAACATATAGATAAATGGGTTTTTAAACGGGAGGGAAGTATGAATACTTCAAATATGGGGGGAAAAAACAACAAAATTACATCCAAGTGACATCCCTGTAGTCTTATTTTTTATTTTTGTGTTTTTCAGATCCTTTGGGAATTCTGGTTGATGCATGGAAAAGAGAAGTATCAGCTAGTTGGTGAAGGTCTGGCAGTGTGTATCCTCTGCACTGAAGGGATGATGGGGAAGCGGGATGTTGCTGCATACACAGACAAAGACTACAGAGAAATTTTAGTAAGTTAAAACTGACCATAATAGGGATCGCATTTATACCGGTAGAGTACCGTTAAGTTAGTCCGCGGATGGGTAACCCCCATCTATGTTCTTTTTGCGTGCTGTTGTCTCTGGTTGGCAGTCTGGGATTTCTGTATACAATATTAATTATAAATCTATACAAGTTATGTATACCAGTAGGCTCTTACTTTAGAGCTTGGATAACAAAAGTCACTGGCTTAAACTTTAAATTAAACTTCTTTTTTGGGGGGAGGTGCGGTCACAGTGAAATTTGTGTTAATCCTACCATTCTCTATAAAGTATGGGAGAATTTTCCAAACGGACGTCCTCATTTGTGGAAATAGCGTCTGCTGCTACATGCACTAAAAAATAGATCTTAATACAATATTCTGCATATATGCAAATTGGGAGACGAAACTTGGGAGTCATTATGGTACATTTATTTTACTATAAAGGTGATGGTATGTTGCAGTTTATGCCTATTCATTATGTATTTTGACTTTCATAAATATATATCTTTTTTTAAAAATCTGGTCTCATACAATTGAGGCAAATACCTCAACGTTTCCAGCAGCTCCCAACTTTTATGGCCTGGCTGACGTGGTTAATCTACAGGACTGGTGTCATACCTCCAATGAGGATTTTTTATTTGTTAATTGGCAGAGTCTTGAGCCAGCTCTTTGTAGTCAGCTAGACGTTAAGCACCGAATAAATAAACAATATTCTGCACAAAAGTAAGATAGTATTCTTCTACAGATCTATTTATTATACAAGGAAAGCTGACTTTTTAAACAAAACAATGGCCTCCCCTGATTTGCATGGTGAAATAATTCATTGATTTGCCTCACAGGAAACACCTGTTTCTTCCATGATTGCCACTGTCAAGTTTCTGGAGAAAAGACTCAAAATGAAGAAGAGCATCATCGATGAAGTGGAGGTACGAAGAAATAATCCATCTAATAATATATAGTCTTTGCCATAAGAAACGCAACTTTTCACATTGCTGTTTTTGAAATTAAAACAGACTATTATGTGCGTGTGCCAGCGAAAAGCTCACGCTTAGCTCCCCTGAATGGTCTCGTTTTGACTGCATAATAGTCTGTTTCAAAAGTAGTTTTGGGATTTTGAAAAGTTGCGTTTCTTATGGCAAAGACTAGTGTGTGTGTGTCAAGCTCCATCTAGTCAGAGTACCAATGCACATGTCTCCAGTACAAAATGCTTCCCCCCCCCCATTCCCCCCCCCCCCCCCCCCGCCCCCCCGATTTATTTTATTTACGCCAATAAAACTCAAGAACAGTTTGGAAATCTAAAGTATTGTCCAAGACATTCAAATGCAATTCACTGATTTGAGAAAAAAAAGTCAACTAATCTTTTCTGCTTTCTCTTCCACTCAAAGGTCTACTTTCAATTAGCTTTATGACGCTACATAGGCGCAAGAAGTGCGAGTGTTTGGACTGAAAGTTTGACTGTAGTACGTACACCAAAAGATTGTGTCTATGCACCTGTCAGATATATAGAGACGTTTCCTGATTTATTAGGAAATCCTTATTTTTGTTAGTTTTTACCGCTAATTAAGCCCTTTTCCCGGACCCCGACTTGTTTCCTGATTTTTCTCAAGATCCACTTCTCTGCATGACCTGTGAATGACAAGTGCTAAAAATGAGCATTTTGTGCTACCTTGCATAGCAGTTTGGTTGACTTTAGTGCAGTAGAGCAAGAACAAAAGAAGTACACACAAAAATAAGAAACATTCTCCAAATGATGAAATTCGCTTGAGCTCACATTGTTGAATTTATCTGAAGTGAACAGTCCCTTTAAGAATTTTTTTTTTTTAAATAAAGGGTTTTTTGTTTACGCCAGCCCCAAAATGTTTTCGTACTTTGGTATTCTGTATTGATCATGGTATTTCTTCTTCTTTAATTTGTTAATTGTCTTTTCACTGACATGTGATTTTAAACATACATATCAAAATTAATTATGTATAATATTTCTATTTTATGGTATTTCTGTTCTGCAGGATGTTGCCGATTCCCACATTGCAACAAAGCTGAAAACAAAAGAGCTGGAACCCCCAAGAGTGCGGGTGTTTCTCCAAGGAGAGGAGCCAGTCGGGGCGTACATTGTTGGAGATGGGGTGTACACACAGGTCTCTGGAGGCTTCAGGATGGTGCTTTGCCTGATCCTGTACTACTACGTCTTTGACATCAACTGGCCCAAGCAACTGGCATCTATACTGATGGTTCTGGACACATTCATGTGCGGGACATCAGTACCTGCCTCGTCATCACAGGCATTCCGCTTTCTTTTGAAAGAGCTGCAGGCTGAGAAAGCCAAAATGACCATCTAGTCCTCGTCAGAACAGTTGTTGTCGGTCTTTTACTAAGATTGAATCAGAATGCCATGCCGTTAGTACGTTTAGAGAGATGTTCATTGACACTAATCAACATTATAATGCATTTGTTTATCCGATTGTTGTAAACTATTGAATGTTACCTTTGTATGCACCCTTTTGGGCAGAGGCCGGGCAATGCGGTATTGCCACAATTCTTGTTTTACTTGTATTTTTTGTTTCCATTTCTTCTTATTTCTTAAGGTCTTCAACAGGTAAAACCAAATGAAAAACGGCACAAGAGACTTAGATATCTGGTTTGGTGGTGTCTCTGTTTTAGTTCCCAGGGTATTTGCAGTCAGCAAGACGTTAAACCTGGTTCGGTGGTGTCTGTATTTGAATGTATTTTTTTTATGCTATAGTTATATTAGTATTTAAGTTTGTTTTTGTAAACGGGGGTTCGATAAATTAGAGTAAATGAAGCCTCAGTGTCCCCTGCGCGGGTTGCCTTTATTTGTCAAGTGACTAGGGTTAGTGATTTGCTTTGAGTGTTGGCATGTGGGTTATTTTCATTGATCTCGCACACATGTGAGGAGTTCTGCCTCAAGATCACCTCGTTGTGGAAAGAGACATAAAACACCATTCAAATAAATAAATAAAAAGATAATGGACAATTCTTGTAGATAATTCAAAATTCTTTGTTTTACTTTATTAATAGGACATTTGTATATTATTTTTTATACATGTATTTAGGGAATTGGGAGAAGGAACTTGACGTATTTGGCAAGGTATGCCTGTTTTCTATGTTTATTAATTAAAAGGTCTTGAATCTTTTGATACTATTTTTTTTAATCTGGTTTTGAAACCAATAGAGGTGAAAGCCTCGATGTTTTGTGTTGAATAAAAGTTGATGCTTTATTATTTTTGAGTTGTGAATGGCATTCTATTGCATTAACTAAAGTGAAACAACACATATAAATCAAATCTGACTGTTAAATATAGGAAAATAAGGCATGAGCCAACTGATTTGTTTGTGGCTCTTGTACTTATACAGGGGCATCCTGGAACTAATTTTCATTGAGGTTTTTCTTAGCCAATCAGAATCCTCTTACTTTCAAACTATATGTTATACCCAAATTTTAATATCTAGAAAGTTCTCATTACGTCACTCCTCATGAAGCACAACGGTTCAGAAAAGCTATAGATCAGAGAAAGTGAACTATTTAGTAGAAAAATTTTTCTTACTTTACATTTCCTTAAGCTGTCCTTGTGTTGTTTAGGATAACTCAATTCAGAGACAGGGGTTTAAGAAGGATGAATATACATGTATATTATACCCTTGGACATAAATTCTGTGACTATATAATATAGGGAGGTGGCAGGTTGCTTACTTTTAACACCGAGTCAAGGTTAAGGAGAGGCAACGTCATATTTTTAATCGCAGAACTTTTGTCCAACACTGTATATTATGCTATGCCTGTAGTGATGTCTGTGTCCTCCATCCACCGGAATGCCCCTTTAAATAAATCTGTTCTCACAAAAATATGTAGTCAGTTTGCAATGCTTTTGTACAATCAAGTGTGGTCCACTGTTTCTATAATGATGAAAATAATAATTTATATATTTGGCAACACTATAATTATGCTTGATAGACACAGCCATAATGTTACTGTGCTGGTTATCTTTGCAGTCCAAAAATATTATTGCAATTTGTGTTCCTTTCTTCTGATATTCTCAGTAACATTTGAACACTTTTGAACGAAAGTGTTTAAAAGACTCTATGTGAACACTTATAAGTGCAAAAAATTGGTAACATTTAGATTACACTTAAAAGTGTTCAGTAAAGAGCACTTTTGAACACTTTTGAACACTTTTCATCACACTTATAAGTGTTCAAAAGATGAACACATAATGTTCAAAAGCTGAACATGTAGTGTTCAAATGCAGAACACATACACACTGAACACTTCTGAACACATTAGAACACTTTTCAACACTTTTCATTACACTTTTAAGTGTTCAAATGCTGAACACGTAGAGTTCAAATGTCGAACACATTTGAACACTTTTCTGAACACTTATAAGTGTTCAGCAAACGTTAAGAAGTGCGAAAAATTGGTAACAGAAAAAGTGTTCTGAAACAGAACACTTCTGTTTAGAGTGCAGAGAGCCCGTCCATTTATGTACACCTCCGTGCACCGAACAGGTTTTGTCGCAACCGCGGTGGCACACTTTGGACTTGGCACTGTTGTAATTAAATGCGTAATTGTGTTTTGAGTTATGAATGAATGACTGAATGAATGCTTTAATTAATTATTAAACGAAGAAGCCAACGAATGATTGGAGACGTGAGATGTCATAGAAGAAAACAACGTACTACTCTGTGACGTCCGGGTAGTACTATAGACAAGGAACAGGCTGAAAATGTAGACTGAATAGTGCACCATATAACTACAGAAACACAAATTTTTGTTTCACTGAAGAGTCTTGGAAATAATCTTATGGTTCTAAAATTTCCGCATCGAATGAAAATCGTGCGTGCTAAAAAAAAGAAAAGGAATGCTTTAGTTCATAAAATATGCAAGATTCGAGATTGAACGTTAGAGAATGGCTGAAAAGCAATTTCTTATGAAAAATTGCTTATAACGTTTTGTATGCAGATTGCTTTCGCATCAAACAACAATGTATTGTAATCCTTAATGCGGTAGAATGTAAATTGCCGATCTGTCGTTTTATCTCCCAGTGACGAGTGCCGCCTATCATGGCCCGTGGCCTGACACTTCGTCTTACGTCAGTTGAGCTCGTTCATACATACATACATACATACATAGGTACGTATATTCATACATACATACATACATAGGTACGTATAGTCATACATACATACAAAGCCTACATACATACATAAATATATACATACATAATAACGTACGTACATACATACATACATACATACATACATACATATATACATACATACATGCATACACACACGACACAGACTTACAGCAAACAGGAGAGGTAGAAAAAAAACCGGTGCAGTTGACTTGATGAACTCCGGCACATACGTCACTAGTCCTTTCGTCAAATGCAACAGACCCCGTTTCTGATTGGTTGCTTTTAGCGTAGCCATTGCAACGTGATAAGACGGGTGAAAAAAAAAATCTGTTCGCGCATTCGGGTGCATTTGCATTATGGGAGATTAAGCTTGCTATTGTAACAAGAGTATTCGAGATTGAGAGAGACTTCACCCCATAATCAGCACAATACTTCAATACAAATAAGCTATAATTTATAAAGTTCTTATAATCGAGCCAATCAAATCAATCTTTAATTTAATGTCTGTTGACACATTTAGGTGATATTAGACAGTATATAATCGATGTTTTCTCGTGAGAGATCCGGCTTCCTCTCTCCTTTCAATGATGGTTTTGATTGCACAGAGAGAGAGAGAGAGAGAGAGAGAGAGAGAGACAGACAGACAGACAGACAGACAGACAGACAGACAGAGGACTGTGATGAAGAAAACATCCTCTGCTCTTTCTCTGTCTTTCTCCGTCTTTCTCTGTCTCTGTCTCTCTGTCTCTCTCTGTCTCTCTCTGTCTCTCTCTCTCTCTCTCTCTCTCTCTCTCTCTCTCTCTCTCTCTCTTTATAGACTGGAATCTCAATCACCATCATCATCTTTTAGGCGCTCAAGTGAACTAACGTAGCCTCTTAGCCAAGTGCCAGGCTACTCGGCAGTTGCAGTGTCGATAATATAAGACAGTACGCGCTAAAGTGTTTGGTGCTGCTTGCATGGCACTCACACAGCGTTGCTGAGACTCGCTGAGTACTTCCCTCTCACAATATTGGGGAAAACAATCGTAAACTTCGGCGGGTCTCAGCTACTGGGTGTTCATAACACTTGGCCTTTCAAGCGTCGTCGGACTTGTGCAGCATTCAGTTGCATGTAGTTGCATTGATTGACCTTTCCTATCTTATCCTATCCTTTCCTATCCTATCCTATCCTATCCTATCCTATTCCGTAACTCGGAGGTCGTTGGGGCACCACAGATGACCGTTTAACCAGCGCACTCCATCTTTCTCTGTCCTCAGCAACCCTGATGGCTTCGCTCAATGTCAAGCCAATTTCGAATGTTGTCCTCCCACCTCTTTTTCAGACTCCCTCTTCTTCTACCTCCTTGCACTATGCCTTGCAGCATGGTCTTTGCAAGGCCCGATGTTCTGGTGACGTGGCCATACCATCGGAGTTTCCGTTTCTTCACCATTTTGACCTTTATAGAGTTGTTTTTTTTTTCATTGTTGTTTGAAGTTGAGGTCCCTGTTTGGTCCCGAAGTGACAAGGGCGTAGTGGACTGAGTGGTTACGACAGACTGGGATACTTGTTTTGTTGACTGTGCTACTGGGGGTTTCCTCTGCATTGTGATTGCTGAAAAGTAGAGCATGCTGTCGGCACGGCTCGGCAAAGATGAAGAGGAGGAGGAAGAGAAGGGATTGGAGGATGAGAAGAGGAATGAAGAGGAGGGTGGTGATTGAGAAGAAGAAGGAGGATGAGAGGAAAGGAGGAGGATTTGTGATGCGGTGGCCTGTCAGCGTTGAGATTGTGCGCTTGCGTCCAATGCCGAAGTTTTCAGTCTCCAAGTATTCCGGTGTGGGTTCTATCCGCGTTGAGAAAATGGACCGAGGTTCATAATTACGAGCCTCATCGGGTCACTGTACTACTCTTTGGGATTTGGGTTGTAAACCAAAGGTTTAATCTGTCCACACTTATGCATTCCGGCGCACAGGTTTAAAGGTCCTGACGCTCATGTCCAAGACGAGTGATTGAATTGGCAATTACACCAACACACTAAGCAGAAATTAGGTCTTTTCACTCTCACCCCTCCCTCCCTACCCCCACCCAAACCCTCGGTTGTTCAGGTTTATGCTCAGTTGGTTTTTTTTTGTAAGGCGCCACAAATCCATGTACGTAGTGTTCATGCTCTATGCTCAGTTGTTTGAGCCATACATTATTTTACCTTTCGTCCCCTTCTGACTTTTTTGGCCGCTTCGCTTCTTGCCATTCCATCTCCAGCGCCCGAAGCAATTCTTTCGGAGGGTAAGTGCACTATAATTATATTATCAGAACATTTACTTTAGCTTTTACCCTCCCCCCTCTTTCCCTTCCACCCCTCCACACCTTGTGTCCTTTTTCTTGCCACTTTCCTGTCTTGCCATACCATTCCTGCTGCGATTTGCGTACCGCTTTTGCCCCAAAGGGACATTACTCGGGCATTTCCGGTTAGGTATGTTGATTCGTTGTGGAAAGCATTGGTTACCAGACGATACTAATGTACACAGCCATTCTTACAAAATGGAGGCAAAGGAAACAAAAATATTATGAGGCATTACGATGACAAGAAACTAACAGACAAGGTTAGAGGTTGAACAATACCAAACGACATGACTATGACAGCATGTACTTGTACAGAGATGTTCGGCTAGACTCTGAAGCGAAATATTCACAAAATTATCAGCCGTAGTCTGCGGATAGCCGTGTTGTATTAATTATACAGTACAGTTATATAACTGATAATGTAATATGAATTTTCGTAGTGTTAGAACTGTTTGCTGGCTAAAGTGGATGGAAGAGTGGGGGGACTAAATTAATCCACAAACCTGCAATGCCATACAAAAGATTTATTTCAATACCCGAAGTCTGTTACAGCTATCGCCTCGTGATGCAGTGGATTGATTGGTCACCGTTTTCCTAGGCCGGAGGTCTCGGGTTCCATTCCCGCAAGGGGCGAACTTATGTGACTAAGGTACGACACTCTTCAGGTCACCGAGGGGTTTCTCCGGGTACTCCGGTTTCCTGCCTCCCTTCAATAATGGTTTTGGAGGCAGTCGATCTAAACATTTCAAAAATAAATAGTCGATTGTCTGTTCCGTCTTCTAATAGCGATCTCCCTTTCTTTACACCACAGGTTTGAGTGCTAGATGTGTGTTTGTTGTGCGTGAGAGTGGGTAAAACATTTAAGGGTGTATGTTGGTACAGATCGCTTCACTTTGAGACTGACTGGTGATTTGTGGAAAAGCGCGATCCCTTATTAACATTCTTCTTCTTCTTCTTCTTCTTCTTCTTCTTCTTATTATTATTATTATTATTATTATTATTATTATTATTATTATTATTATTATTATTATTATTATTATCACTATTACTATTTTTAGTATTATTATTATTATTATTATTATTATTATTATTATTATTATTATTATTATTATTATTATTATTACCTATCCTATCCCGTAACTCGGAGGTCGTAGGGCCACCACAGATAATCGTTTAACCAGCGTACTCCATCTTTCCCTGTCCTCTGCCGTCTACGAGAAAGCAGCGCCACAGTGTACAAATTATCCGTTCTATGTGTTGTGATGTATCCATCGTCTTGTGCTAGCCCGTTGTGTTATGATTACTGGCAAACGCGGGTGGGATGGCGAGGTACTAAAAGCCAGGAACGAATGTCATACAGAGATGCATACAATGCATGCTACGTCTGTACATCCACTACCGCCATCGTGCCTTGTCATTCTCAATTTCCCGCGCAGTGTACAATTATGTGTGGAGAGTGGGAGACACAGACAGACAGAGAGAGAGAGAGAGAGAGAGAGAGAGAGAGAGAGAGAGAGAGAGAGAGAGAGAGAGAGAGAGAGAGAGAGAGGAAAAATAGAGAGACAGATGGACAGAAGGAGAGAGAACGATAGAGAAATAGAGAGAGAGGGAGAGACAAAGAAAGAGAGAGAGGGAGAGAGAGATAGCGAGAAGAAAGAAGAAAAAATGGAGGGTTAAGTGAGATTGAGAGAGAAAGAGAGGAGAGAGACAGAATGGTTAGGAATAAAGGGAGGATAAATAAAGAGAGGAGGAGAAGAAAAAAAAAGAAGAGAGAGAGAGGAGAATAGAAGAAGCAGATGAAGGTAAGTTAGAGGAGAGGGAGGAAGAGCAGAAGAAAGAGGAGGACGATGAGGAGGAGGAGGAGGAAAAGAGGAGAGTGGGCAGATTGAGTTTCAATACTTTAGGTTCAAGATCTTGATTCTATCCATAATGATGCTGCTACTGCTGCTGCTACTATTGCTGCTGCTGCTGCTGCTGCTGCTGCTGCTGCTGATGATGATGATGATGATGAGAATGAGGAGGACGAGGACGAAATTGAGGAGAGGAGGAAGATGATCAAGACGTCGACGTTGCTAACAGTGAAGATAGGTTAGAATTAATGACGATGTTGATGAACACATATCTGTTGCTGCTATCAGAGCCGAATAATTGTTGTTGTTGTTGTTGTTGTATCAATTTTGATTCATCAGATTAACATACGTTTGTACTGATTGTACTGATTGTACTGATACAGCTCACTAGTCCGAGTTAGACGGGTTAAATAGCACTACGTTCGCCGTACGGATAAATCCGTACTTGTTCAGTTATGACTAAGCTGTACTGTATGGATTTATCCGTGCTTGGGATAACATGTAAACCTATATTAAAATACGACGAATATTCTTTAATATTAATTAAGTTGTTAAGAGACAGATTGGAAGTTTAGAAGATTAGACTTTCGAATTATTCTAAAATCTTAATCCCTTATTAAAACAAAGTTTTTCAGTTTCCCCCTCTCCTTTTCCCTCTTCTCTCTCTCTCTCCTTTCCTCCTTCTCTCTCTCTTTCTCTCTCTATTTTTCTTACACCTCTCCCCACTGTTGATTCCTATTTCCTAATGGGTGGTGAAGACAGTGAGATAATATTTATGTACCCTTCAAAATGGCCTCCGGGGCACATAAAAACATTTCTCGAACTTCGCTTTATGACTTTGGTATCTTCTAACCTCATCTCCGTCTTCCAGCCTTGACGCTGCATCGCCTTTAAACGATTTCTTTTCTTTCCTTTTACAAGCCACGAAGCAGTAAAATACAGTCATAAAACGAGGTGAGCATTTAACAGGGCTAAGAGGCTGACAAGTAGGCTATGATTGCGTGGATTGTATCCCAAGTTTAGGACAAGCTAGAAGGAGAGTGGTTTTTGATATAACATAGGAGTTTACCCACTTTAGAACAACCAGAGAGACAACAAGCAATAACTACAGCATAGGAGTTTACCCACTTTAGAACAACAAGAGACAACAAGCAATAACTACAGCATAGGAGTTTACCCACTTTAGAACAACAAGAGACAACAAGCAATAACTACAGCATAGGAGTTTACCCACTTTAGAACAACAAGAGACAACAAGCAATAACTACAGCATAGGAGTTTACCCACTTTAGAACAACAAGAGACAACAAGCAATAACTACAGCATAGGAGTTTACCCACTTTAGAACAACAAGAGACAACAAGCAATAACTACAGCATAGAAGTTTACCCACTTTAGAACAAGAGACAACAAGCAATAACTACATCATAGGAGTTTACCCACTTTAGAACAACAAGAGACAGCAAGCAATAACTACAGCATAGGAGTTTACCCACTTTAGAACAACAAGAGACAACAAGCAATAACTACATCATAGGAGTTTACCCACTTTAGAACAACAAGAGACAGCAAGCAATAACTACAGCATAGGAGTTTACCCACTTTAGAACAACAAGAGACAGCAAGCAATAACTACAGCATAGAAGTTTACCCACTTTAGAACAACAAGAGACAACAAGCAATAACTACAGCATAGGAGTTTACCCACTTTAGAACAACAAGAGACAACAAGCAATAACTACAGCATAGGAGTTTACCCACTTTAGAACAACAAGAGACAACAAGCAATAACTACAGCATAGGAGTTTACCCACTTTAGAACAACAAGAGACAACAAGCAATAACTACAGTATAGGAGTTTACCCACTTTAGAACAACAAGAGACAACAAGCAATAACTACAGCATAGGAGTTTACCCACTTTAGAACAACAAGAGACAACAAGCAATAACTACAGCATAGGAGTTTACCCACTTTAGAACAACAAGAGACAACAAGCAATAACTACAGCATAGGAGTTTACCCACTTTAGAACAACAAGAGACAACAAGCAATAACTACAGCATAGGAGTTTACCCACTTTAGAACAACAAGAGACAACAAGCAATAACTACAGCATAGGAGTTTACCCACTTTAGAACAGGTTTTGACGGGGCGCGCAGTTGGAACAGTGGTGTACGCATGCAATTCGCAACGGCATAATAATTGAATCATTGAATATTTAAGCGATAACGTTGCCGCCCGTAAGGGCAGGGAGTAGCTCCCAAGAATGCCCAAACAGAAATAATATGACGCGGCCTGAAACACATGAGTCAGTTCAGTGGTGTAAACGAAAGGCAGGTCGACTGATTTCAAGCGATAACATTGCAATCTGCATGGAGCGTAGGTACTATAGAACAAGAGGGTAATTAACAGAGCGAGTGTCCCACCGCCGCAGCTCAAGTGGTAGAGCGTTCGCCTGGTTGACCCAGGTTCGAATCCCGTGGTGGGCGATATAAAATGTGGCCATTTTTCACTGTCCATTTTAGCAGTATGATTGCTTTGGTGGTTCAGTGTTAATTCAGGTCCCTACCCATCTTTTCCTGGGATGGTTATCCCCGTCTGCCATATCGCCAATGGTGGGTGTAGACGTTAAACCTCAATGTTCGAGAGCGAGAGAGAGAGAGAGAGAGAGAGAGAGAGAGAGAGAGAGAGAGAGAGAGAGAGAGAGAGAGAGAGAGAATATTTCAAAGTCAGAGAGATGCACACAAACTGAAACAATGATAGTATTTCAAGCTCAAATGACAGGCAAGGTAAAAAAAAAATCCCGTCTTTCAAAGAACACACCATTTAACTAGCTTGGTGACATTTTGTGTTGGAGAGTTCAAAAGGTCGTTATATCTTTTGAAATGACAGCTAGCGGCTAACCCCCGTTAGTGCAGGTAAATGTCAAGCGCGGTCGTCATGGTAACGGATCGGCAGGTAAATCCAATCCCTGGATGACGTGCACGAGTTGTGAAAATGTATCAGAGAAGACTTCCGAATATATTGACTTTTGCTAGGTCTGGAAAAGACAGATCGTTCTGGAACAATTTGGACTGTCGTTGTTGTCAGAAGAAGGATTATGACTTTATCGACTCGTCATCAAGTAGTGAGACGCTGTGAAATACACAAGAGGTTTTAATTGAAGTGTTTGGTCGCGTTCTTATATAGCGCATTTTCCATCTTAAGAGCTGCTCAAGGCGCTGGTCGATATAGGATCTAACTCTAGCCGCCCGAGGCGCCCACTTGCAACCTTTGGGCGCATCATCTGGCGCGTAGGCAACTAAGCACAAACTTTGGCCGGATATGGGGTTGGTGCATGGTGGTGGTGGGGGGGGGGGGGAACGGAGGGGAAGGAAGGACCTGGTGTTTAGAGCTTAGATTTTTTTTTTAGATTTAGATTTTAATGCTTTATTGTCCCTTTTTATCGGTAAATTCTGGGCCGCCTCCCCATGTGGAAGGCGTAGTCGCAGCCTGTGGCGCGCCCAAACCCAACCTACCTAACATTAGTTGTAAGAATTTTGAAATTTCGAAATTCTTTAAATTTTTTGAAATATTTTGAAATTTTGCTGGGGGAGCGAACCGGAGTACCCGGAGAAAACCCCCGAGACGTTGCCCGAGTCGAAAGTAAATAATATTCGGAGAAACATAATGCCCCGACATAATGCCAGGATCGAACCCACACCTGTCAGGCGCCATTGGTTTCTGGCCTGTGGACAAGGCAAGTTAGTCCCGCCTTAGCCCACTTGGCCACAACTCTCGCGAGCTGGCTGTTGGTGTACTTTATCGGAGATTAATTCATTGGGGGTGTATGTTGTGCTGATTGAGTTGGATAGAGCTTGTTCGTAGGTTAACCGGTGATTAAGAGATGGTCATGTAATTTACATTGTGGGGTAACAAGATGTGGATATTACATTTTATCTAAGAGTAAATGGGTGCGTTCTATGTTGTGCTAAGATGAAATTGATTTTTTTTAAAAACAGCTAGTACTTTAACTGTTTATTATAAGATGTTCATGTACTTTTCTTAAACAAAAACTGGAATGTGTGTGAGTGTGTATGTGTGTGTGTATGTGTGTGGGTGTGTTTATGTGTGTGTGGGGGGTGGGGGTGGGGGATGTGTGTGTAGAGGATGTAGGAGTGTGTCATTCGTTAGCGTATAATGTTGGTTACAAATGACATGCATTTGAGTTACGAATAAGGCGCCAATAGCATCCTGTATCAGTAGTAGTAGTAGTAGTAGTAGTAGTAGTAGTAGTTGTAGTTGTAGTTGTAGTTGTAGTTGTAGTTGTTGTTGTAGTTGTTGTAGTTGTTGTAGTTGTTGTTGTTGTTGTTGTTGTTGTTGTTACTGTGTTTTTCTCCACAGGTGTGTATTTTGATTGCATTAAAGGCGCGTACAGCATCCATTATCATCATCATCATTATCGTCATCATCATCATCATCATCATCACCATCACCATCACCATCACCATCACCATCTTTATTATTATTATTATTATTATTATTATTATTATTATTATTATTATTATGCGCTGCGTTCACATGGCAGCCAGACTGTCGAAAGAAATAACCTAAAGGAGCAAATGAATACTTAACGGTGTCTGGTAAACTCAAGAAGAAAACAAAGAAGAAATAATTAATTCCCCACACACTCGCCCATCACTCCTCCAATGTACAAACTCACAGGCTGGACGTCCATGGCAGGTCTGTCTCTTCTTCTTCTTCTTCTTCTTGACTCTCTCTCTCTCTTTCTCTGAGACATACACTCACACAAACTGGTGCGTGTGTGTGTGTGTGAGGGTGTGTGAGTGTGGCTATGTAGAAACGCCGTTACTCTGACATACACTTGAAGCTCTACGTACTTTCTTTTGACGGCCCCGTTACTTTGACGTCAAAACAATGTTCCGTTAGGGTTAGGGATGTGTTAGGCTTAGGGTTAGGTTAAGGGTTGCGGTTATAGTTAGGGTTAGAGTTAGGGTTAGGGATAGCCTCAAAAAATGGAAATAATGTCAAAATAATGTTAAAAGTGTCAAAATAATGTATTTAAAGTTTCATGACAGTCATGTCATCACAACGGCGTTTCTACACGGTTGTGTGTGTGTTCTCCAGTTCGTTTTGACCAGTGATTCCTGACCATGTTTATTTTAGTTACTCGTATCGCCTTCTACAAAATATATTTTGCCCCTATAAATAATGACTATTTTGTAATGACATAGATATTTTGAACCTCCTCAACAAATGTTCAGTGCATCTAATCTCTTGATTTATATTCGAGATAAGAAGATGCTATGATTTTTTTTAAATGTCAGACACACAAACAAGACATTCGTTTAAAAGTACAAATTAAAAAAAATCAATGCATTAAACCCTTCCTCAAGACAATTTCAATTAAAATGTGATTTTCCAAGTTCGGGATGGTCGTGCACCATATGTGTGTGTGTGTATGTTTGTGTGTACGCGCGCGCGCGTTTTATATTTTTCTTACTACAGTGAAGAACCGTGCGTGTGTACTATTGTTGCATTCGTCATATATGTTAATATATATGTTAGGTAGGTTGGATTTGGGCCCGCCACAGGCTGCGACTACGCTTTCCCCAGGGGAGGCGGCCCAGAATTTCCCTATGGAAAAGGGGACAATAAGGTAAATAAAATAAAATAAAAAATAAATATATTATTACTTTTCCAGATGTTTTCAGCATAATTATCACGACTCAATTTTAAACCGAAGTGTGAAATGAGAACAACTGGTGTTTATATGTCACCCAATAAATCTTAATCTTTAATAAGTTTTTTTGGGCACAGCAACTGTAGTGTAAGGTTGAAGATTTTCTACAGCAGCGCACATCAACATTCAAAATCATAACTTTCACAATACCATTCTCTCTTACTAGAGAGAGAGTTATGGTTTTCAGTGTTCTCAATGTTCATACAACCTTATCTTTACTCGTAGTCTACTGTTCAGGAAGTTGGTTTTGTATGTGGTTGCTGTTCTGCGGTTCAGACGTGCTGGGTGTCTGGTACTTGGTACCAGGATCATGCCCTACAGGAAAACGGCTGCTGCTGCTGCTGGTGCTGTGGTTTGCTCGTCGTCACGGATCAGGGACGGTCTGTGGGAACGAAGGTGAACCAGGGGGGCAAGGATGTGGGAGATGTAGATAAAGAAGGAGATCGTGTGTGTGTGAGGGTGTGTGTGTCTGTATCTGTGTGTGTCTGTGTGTTAGTGACTGGGTGAGAGAGAGAGAGAGAGAGAGAGAGAGAGTAGTCGAAATTTTAATTACAAAATAGCCAACTGATACAGCCCACTAGTCCGAGTTAGACAATTTTTGCCGACAAAATAGTTTACAAAGTTTACAACATTCACATATCTACACACATGCACACACACACACACACAAACACGCACACACCTACACATACATACACACACATACATACACCCAATGACTATATTTTGATGCAGTATTGAAGCGTTTTCCCACAACTGTGAATGTCATTAGTTAGTTAGCTATGCATTGCTTACAGGGTCCAGCGGAAAGAGCCGAATCAGGACCACAAAATCAAGACCACAACTTGGCCAAAAGGAGACTCACCCTGATCCGCATACAAGATCTGCTGAAACAACCCCAGTGGTAACACTGAAGGCACTACACCAGCCGGTCACTTTACAATAAAGGCATCCCATTCAGGGGACGCTGAGACTATAATTTATCGAACACCCGTTTACAGAAACAAAATAAAATACACACATCATTATAATAAATCAACAAAACACATACATATAAATTGCCTACATTGCGAAATAATATCATAGGAAGCCCAAGCGACCATTTGGCAGAAAGTGTCCAATATTCCCAAGCTGATCCAACAGACCTCACACACAAATGAGTTTTGTCCAGGAAGAGTTTTGAAGAAAAAAGGTAGGTGACTGGTCTAGCGAAGAAGAGGATAGTATAGCAGATTGATAGAACATGGTAGGAATGAGAATACACCGACAACGGGAATCTAAAGCCCTAAATTTCCAGAAAGTGGGGATACTATTTATACTGAAACCCCCGGCACTCCGACGGGGGATGGTGGGTGAGTGGATGTCATTGAATTTCCGTTTGCGTCCTTTTCTGGGTCATGAAAGAAAGACAGAGACAGAGAGACAGGCAGGCAGAGACAGAGACAAAGAATCTCTTTTGAATTGAGTGAACAATGTGTGATTGTGTGATACTTGACAGTTTTGCCGAAAGCTGAACGACTTTGTTGTTGTAAGACATAGTTCTTACGCCGTAGGTGTGTTAATACAAGATGATTCAGATTACCGTTGTGAGAATAGGATACTTCCTTACTTCCATATAGTACATATTGAAAATAATTGAAAGAAAGGTATTGTATATATATTTTATTTATTTATTTATTTATTTATTTATATTTTTACTATGTGGTAATCTCTTCTTGGGATGAGAGTAGAAAACTGAGGTCTAGTCTGTACACGCACGCATTCTCGTGCACGAGCTTTAAAGATCCTGACGCTCATGTCCTAGACGGGGGAGTGCCGGCTACGTCAATACACCCAGCAAGTACTATACAGTAGGTCCTTTCTGACCGGTTCCCGGTCGCGCTGGACTGTGCTCTGTCATCTGGGCGACAGGCGGTGCTCATGAAGCAGGAAGTGTAAAGTGATGATGTCGAGGATTATGGTGATGACGATGGTGGTGATGATGATGAGGATTATGATGATGGTGATGATGAGGATTATGATGATGGTGATGACGAGAATGATGATGATGTTGATTATGACGATGCTGATATGATGATGATGATGGTGAAGATGATGATGATGATGATGATGATGATGATGATGATGATGATGATGATGATGATGATGATGATGATGATGATGATGATGATGATGATGGTGAAGATGATGATGATGGTGATACGACGATGATGGTAATAATAATAATAATAATAATAATAATAATAATAATAATAATAATAATAATAATAATAATAATAATAATAATAATAATAATAATAATAATAATGGTAAAAAAAAGAAAAAGAAGGTAAAGGTAGTCCCATAGCCTTGTGGCCGTAGGGGTGCGTGATGTTGGAGATCACACTTATCTTGGGCCAGCTTAATGAAGGTGATGCCCATCTCTCTCCCTCGCTGCTTTACCTTCCCCACCCTTAAGAGAGTAGGTACTCAGTCACAGTTGAGTCAACTTGGGGCGTTGTTATTTGTCGCTTCACGTTTTGCGGTCACCCATCTAAGTGCTTGGTCCTGATTTGGCTCGGAAGAGTCCGCTGAACCTAAAGCAATAACCATGTAATGTAATCTAAGTGCTAACCGCACTGGACGGTGCTTAACTTGCGACACAGTAGCGAGTGCTCCAACCACTGCGCTACCCGACACCCCATAATAATAATAATAATAATAATAATAATAATAATAATA
>JBAHVR010000203.1:52500-75000 GCA_036898135.1 Oncomelania hupensis
CATAAGACCTTGTCTCTTGTCCCAGCCGCCTGTATAATAACAGCCAGTATTGTATGGCGGCATTTACCTTTAGCACAACCTCTGCAGCTGTTAGTTGCCTTGTAGAGAATCCTGCTTATCAAGCGACCCAGCTACTCTGCACACACTATAGATTTAAGTTTCAGAGCAGGTAGCTACTAGGCAGGCTTCAGATATACTCCGCCTTGAACAGCTGTTGTACATTAATCAGAGCTCAAGGCGCCGCTGATTTTGAAGTGGTATCGAGAAGCAAGCAAGGGGTCTATAGGATAACGATGAAGAATATTATCACAAAGTAAGCCAGCTAGGTTGGTGTGTGTGTGTACGTGTGTGTGTGTGTGTACGTGGGTGTGTGTTTGTGTGTGTGTGTGTGAAGACTCTAAAACTATTATAGGAACAAAGGGGTATTTCATAAACTTGTTGAGCAGGCATTTTCGGGCGTATTTTTTCCCTCCGTTTTTGAAATTCCATGGAAACCAAGCAAATAGATTATAGTATAACGATGAAGAATACCGTAAGGTCAAGCCAAGTATATTTTGAAAATTATAAAAAATAATAGGCACCAAGTTGTGATATTTAAGCATGACGGTAGATCGTGCATTTCTCTGCTCTATGTGTAGTTGGATGGGATTTTATTTGTCCACCATATATGTGAGAGTGTCATTGTCGACAAATTGTAATCAGTGTAATAACATCACTGTTTTAGGGTATTCTATTAATGTAGTTTTAATAATTCCATCCAATTGAATTGTTTTGTATATTTGAACAAACTTTTCATTTGTTATATATGCAGATGGATACTGCACACAATTCTCCTTATAAATGTTTATGAGGACGACAAAGGACTCTGTCTTTCATATCTGTACTCTGGTATTTATGTTACAGGTAAGACAGATTTGTTAGGCTAACGGAAACAGTGGTGCTAAATTGTGTACAAAAATACTGTTGGACAAATAACAGCTACCATCAAACGTAAGCTAGAGATTATACTAAACATACTAACCTTTATTTTCCTTCATTCTTTCCCGCTTCCTAGCAAAAACAGTCAGTCGGCCATCTCTCCTTCTTTCTTTCGTCGCCGGACACTTTCCTTCCTCCCCCGGCCAAAAGATTTACAACCTGGAACGAAAAAAAAGGATTAAGGAGTTACCTGCCCATCACCGTTTGATATGCTCTGTGGGTTCGGGCATTAAATAGAATAGACCCAACGTTTCCCGGCGTGTCGTAAGAGGCGACTAACAGGGGTGATGTTAGCACGGCATCACTGGGCGAAAGTCTTCTACACAGAAGTCACCGGCCAGGGCGGAGGAACCTCACGTTACTACAGGTTCAACGACCATGTGCTCAGGGCCAAGGCGAGCCACACTGTATTCGTGGATTTCGGCTGTGGCCAACAGCCTGGAGAGGATTGGGCACCGCCAGGTCTTTTTTGCCCAAGACACACTACATGATGACACAACCCACTAATTCCATACCGGATCGGTCGTCGCCCGGGTCGTCACACGGCACAAGGACCGCGCCTTCCGTTGGCCACCAGGACGGAGGTGTTAAGTATGCTACTGATGGACAATTTAGCAAGATCCGCACGAGAAACAACATCGTCATAGGAACCTGGAATGTCAGGACCCTAACTGCGGAAGGAAAATTAGAAGAACTGGCCCACGAGTTGGACCACTATCGATGGAATGTTCTAGGTATCAGCGAACTGCGCTGGAAAGGCCTAGGTGAAACAACGACCGACAAAGGCCACAAGCTCTATTTCAGCGGTAGGGATGACAGGCACGAACACGGCGTTGGATTCTTGGTCCACAAGAACATTCTAGCCACTGTCATGGGTTGCCGCCCAGTCTCCAGTAGACTCATTACCATCCGCCTGAGAGCAGCCCCTTTCAACATCACCATCATCCAGGCCTACGCCCCAACATCAGACTATGACGACAGCGAAGTGGAGGATTTTTATGAAAATCTACAGGCGGTCCTTGACCAAGTGCCGAAGAAGGACATAGTCATAGTGCAAGGCGACTGGAATGCCAAGGTTGGCCAAGATGCGCACCACAACTGGGGAGACACATGTGGACCCCACTGCAACAACGAGACAAATGACAGGGGTCTGAGACTCTTGGAGTTTGCCAGATACAACAATCTGGTACTGGCAAACACGCTTGGTCTCCACAAAAACTCCCGACGATGGACATGGCACAGTCCTGGCGGGGAGCATCACAACCAAATAGACTACATCATGGTCAAGAAACGCTTCAGATCAAGCATCAACATTGGCAGGACACGTACTTTTCCAGGAGCAGACATCGGAAGTGACCACGATCTCGTGATGATGTCTTTCCGGCTCCACTTGAAGAGAGTAAATACAGCAAAGTGCACTAGACTGAAGTTCGACCTGGACAAACTGCAAGACCCGGAGGTGGCAGAACTATTTCAGGCCACAATTGGAGGGAAATTTGCACCACTGCTCATTTTGGGGGCTGGTGAAGTAGATGTCAACACCATGACCACCACCTTCAACTCAGCTGTGACAGATGTCGCCACTGAGATCCTTGGCAAGCACCGACCAAAGAAGAAGCTGTGGATCACACCTGAACTTTTGGATCTGTGTGATAAACGAAGAGAGATGAAAAAGAAAAAGAACACCTCACAGGGAGCTGATGTCTACCGAAAAATCAACAATGACATCCGAAAAAGGCATGCTCACAGCAAAGGAGAACTGGATAGAAGATCAATGCCAGGAAATAGAGAACAGTCTGAACAAGAACAACAGCAAGAAGGCCTACCAGACTGTGAA
This sequence comes from Oncomelania hupensis, assembly GCA_036898135.1. Classification (NCBI taxonomy): domain Eukaryota; kingdom Metazoa; phylum Mollusca; class Gastropoda; order Littorinimorpha; family Pomatiopsidae; genus Oncomelania; species Oncomelania hupensis. The sequence goes on from JBAHVR010000203.1 coordinate 55,316, forward strand.
GCGGCTGACAAGTGTCAAACAGCCCAAAGTCTCCACTATCCAAAGCAAGTCTGGCATATGCCTTACAGAAGAACAAGAAGTCTTGGACAGATGGACAGAGTACTGCTCTGACCTTTACAACCATACACCAAATGGAGACCCATCAGTTCTAGCATGTCCCGAGAACAGAGAAGAAGAAGAAATCCTCCCAATTCTCCGGGAAGAAGTTGAGGCAGCAGTGCAAGCGCTAAAGAAAGGGAAGTCAGCGGGAGTGGACAACATACCAGCGGAACTGCTACAAGCAGGAGGAGAAGCGATGATTGATGCCCTCACCATTATCTGTAACAAGATCTGGCAGAGTGGGGAGTGGCCTATACCATGGACCCAGTCGCTTGTCATCACTCTTCCCAAAAAAGGTAACCTTCAGGAGTGTGAAAATTACCGGACCATCAGCCTCATCAGCCATCCCAGCAAGGTCCTCCTGAAAATAATACTCAACAGGTTGAAACCCCAAGCTGAACAAATCATAGCTGAAGAACAAGCAGGATTCAGGGCAGGGCGAAGTACCACTGAGCAGATTTTCAACCTCAGAATAATCTGTGAGAAATACCTACAGCACCAACAACATCTATATCATGTGTTCATAGACTTCAAGAAGGCGTTTGACCGAGTCTGGCATGCAGCTCTATGGGCAACAATGAAAGTGTACAACATCAGCCCTAAAATTATTGAAGTCATCAAAAGCCTGTATGACAAGGCTACCAGTGCAGTCCTCCACAACAGAGCCATCGGGAATTGGTTCAGAACAACAATCGGTGTGCGTCAAGGATGCCTACTCTCTCCAACACTCTTCAACATCTTCCTAGAGCGCATCATGTCGGATGCTCTTGCAGACCATGAAGGCACAGTCAGCATAGGGGGTAGAGCAATCTCCAATCTTCGTTTTGCAGATGACATTGATGGATTGGCTGGAGAGGAACAAGAACTTGAACAGCTGGTACAGAGGCTTGACACCACCTCCAAAGCCTATGGAATGGAAATAAGTGCAGAGAAGACCAAAATGATGACCAACAACACCAATGGCATCAATACGGACATCAAAGTCCAAGGCCAATCCCTCGACACAGTGCATAGCTTCAAATATTTAGGAGCCATTGTATCAGACAATGGGTCCCGACAGGAAGTCCTCTCCAGGATCGCACAAACAACTGCTGCCCTGACAAGGTTGAAGCCCATTTGGAAAGACAGGACCATCAGTCTACATTCCAAAGTAAGACTGCTGCGCTCCCTTGTCATCTCCATCTTCCTATATGCTTGCGAAGCATGGACCCTCACAGCAGATCTCCAACGAAGAATACAAAGCATGGAGATGAGGTGCTACAGAAGACTTCTGGGCATTTCCTATACCCAACACATCACCAACGACGAAGTCCGACAGACCATCACACAAGCCATTGGACAACACGATGACCTGCTAACAGTGGTGAAGAAACGGAAACTTCGGTGGTATGGCCACGTCACCAGATCATCAGGCCTTGCAAAGACTATTCTGCAAGGCACAGTGCAAGGAGGTAGAAGAAGAGGGAGACCGAAAAAGAGGTGGGAGGACAACATTCGAGAATGGACTGGTTTGACACTGAGCGAAGCCATCAGGGCTGCTGAGGACAGAGAAAGATGGAGTATGCTGGTTAAACGATCATCTGTGGTGCCCCTACGACCTTCGGGTTACGGGACAGGATAGGATAGGATCACCGTTTGATTGCTGGGAGTTAATCCCCTTGGAACATTAAGCCACGCTTGCCCCCAGGGGTCAGCGCGGGCGTTTCCTGGCCTAGGATGAATGGCTGGATTGACATTGAAGGAAACTGAGAGAGAAAGAATGTATTAGGTCATTTGGTCAAATGCTTTTGAAATGAATATGCTGAATGAATATGCCCTTTTCCGTATTTATGATAGCTAGTGATGCAAGATTAAAAGTAGTTGTAATACTAATTGATTTGATAAAAAAGTAGTAGTAGTAGTGGTCGTGGTAGTAGTAGTAGTAGTAGTAGTAGTAGTAGTAGTAGTAGTAGTAGTAGTAGTAGTAGTAGTAGTAGTAGTAGCAGTTTACTTTTAACTCATAAAGACGTTTGGGATGAAATACATTTATGGAAATACTGTTATTCTGCTGTTTTTATCTCCTTTTAGTTATGTCTTGTCTAGTAGTAGTAGTAGTAGTAGTAGCAGTAGCAGTAGTAGTAGTAGTAGCAGTAGCAGTAGTAGTAAAGCCCATTTAGTTATAGCAGTAGTAGAAGTGGTAGTAGCAACTATATTAGTAGTAGTTGTATAAACACCATCGCCTCCTTCCTCCCTCACTCTCCCTCTCTGTGTGTCACACACACGCTCACACACACACAAACACACACACACACACACCCACACACACACACACACACACACACACACACACACACACACCACAATAAAAGCTGGCATTGTGGGGGTTTATCATGCTATCCAAATCACTTCCTCAGCTTCCAGTGTCACATCCTTCAAGTTCCGGGTCTCCTAGTTTATCCGAGCGCATTTGCGCATGCGCTAGGTCATGTCGGGCCGGCGTTTTCACGAAGTTCTTAGGCGTCATAACCCTAACCCTAACCCAAACCCTAACCCTAACCCTAAACTCTTAACTCTAACCCAAACCCTAACCCTAACCCTTACGAAGACTATGATAGCACTGTGCGCATGCGTCGAATTTTGTAACGTATAACGCGTCGACCAATCAGAATGCTCCCATTCGCTCCCAGCCCAGCTAAGATACTAGGAACTGTGAGGATGTCACACCAGCACTGGTTTATGATTATAGTTGAAATACTGTTAGGTAATGCATAAGATCGTGTGCCAAAGCTAATCTGATGTACGACCGCATGGGTATCTTCGAAGTTTGAACGTTGACGTCCAAACCACCTTTCGCCACCAACAAGAATGGGGCACCTTGTTTAAAGTTGCGGGTGATAGATGATGGGAATGTATAGTTTAATGTTTAGGGAGAGATTGTTGTTGTAGTTGTTGTTATTGTTGTTGTTGGTTTTCCTTATCTGTTCCTCTTTTAAGCATTCTTCTTCTTACTCCACTACATTGCCTTGTTGTGTCTTATAACTGTGTGTGTTGATATAGACTCTCTATCTTTTTCCCTTTCTCTCTTTCTTCACCCTTCACCTCTATCTCTCTCTATCCCTCCATCTTCTCTCTCTAGTTTCCCCTACGCTTGAAGCTACCCAGCTACTCTGGGTAGACCTTAAATTCTTGTAACGAACAGAACTTGAATAAAATCAACTGAAGCGACCTGAAGAGAGTCTTTCACATACTGTTCATTGTTTCTTTATTATTAATTATTCCTCACATCTTCTTATTTTCTCTTTCTCTCTCTTTCTCTCTCTTTCTCTCTCTTTCTCTCTCTTTCTCTCTCTTTCTCTCTGTCTTTTTCTTTCTGATCCATTCCCATAAGCCCCAAACCCAAGCAGTTTCCTGTCACCCTTTTTTTTCTTTTCTCCTTTCTCTTTTTTTTTCTCCTTTCTTCTTGTCCTCTCTCTTTCTCTTTTCTGCTCTCCTCTCTTTTCCTTTCTCCTTTCTTCTTGTCCTTTCTCTTTTCTTCTCTCCTCTCTTTTTCTTTCTCCTTTCTTCCCTTCTCTCTCTCTCTTTCTTTCTCCTTTCTTCTCTCATCTCTTCACTGACTGCATCAGATGCAGGTGCTGGGCGCACGAAGTCGCCTTTGAAGGCAAAGACAACATACTTCTGCTTGATGGGTGGTCTAACTCTTTCTACACTGCGCAGACCACTTTCATCAGCACCGTGGCAGATCACAGTAACCCTGAAGATGTCTTACATTAATGCCTATAATGTTCTGTTTATATATACATTTCCGACCATTCGAGTGTTTATTTTATTGACTTCTAAAAACTCAAGCACAGACTACTTTCTAAAGTGCCATCTGTGGCGCAAATCCACAAATGCAAACCGTTGGCAGCAGGGAAAGGGAGATTATTTTATATCATAATTCCACGGAAGACAGCCACTAATAAGGATTATATCCAAGATGTTATCAATAAACTCCAGTCCCATATCTTTAGGCGAGGCACCTTTATCACTTGTGCTTTGCACAAACCTTTTGTCTTACCATCTAAAAGCTTGTTGGCAATCATAGAAAACACGGTTAAAGAATTGAAACCCCCAAAACGCTGCTCTTATAATGGCATCTAGAATCAATTGTTTTGTATGATGACAGCAAAACATTCAAGCAGTCTGTATATCTATATATCTCTCTATATATAATGGAGTTACTATTTCCGCCATTTTTTGTGTTAATTGCAGGAAGACTTACGATGTGTTTGCTTTTAACGCACACGAAGCAGCAATAGCTTTATCAGTATTGTCAAGTTGTAGATCTCTATTTGAAACTCGCTCCTATAGACTTACTTACCTTCAGTTGTCATACTCGATAGTGACTTTGCCCACCTCCATCTTTGTTGATTAGTGTGGCTTTGGACTTTCCGTACTGTTTACCTATTCCACATGAGCTTAGCTCTCCTTCTCTATATCAAACAAGCGAAGAAAGACCCGCGTCTAAGTAGGAATTCTTCTTGGTGCAAGCTGCTCGACTTCTGGGGTGTTTTGTGGACAAAAGACGAGGACTAGGTCAAAAGATACGGGTGCACAGCCCTAAGAACATGTTTGAAACGCTGACTACGTTTCATTCACTTCATTCAGCTTCCGTAAAGTGGAATTTCTTTTCGGTGCAGTGTGGACAAGAAAGATATCCAGAGTGGAGGAATACGCTAAAGTAAGAACCTGTCGTTTGCTTGAAACATTTACCTTCGTTTTCCTTCAGTTTAATCCCGTTAGCTACTGGGTACCAATGCACATGATATTTCAACGCTAGAGATTTCTAAAGCCTATGACTGTTTTTAGAGGCCTATGCTGGTTGTGACATTGAATACATGATACTAAGAATTCATTATTCTTTTACCAAACTACCTTCTCATCCAGGATAGTTTTGAGCGGGTAGACTGAGTATGCAGCGAGGCGATGTTAGATATATTTTATTACTTTAAAGGTGTATTTCAATTATAGTTATGCAGAACATATTTTGTAGTGAACGTTGCTTGTGTTGGAATGATTTTCACCTGGCTTTTGATATAGTTTCACCCCTTAAGGTTTGTTAGATAGGTGACAGCTGTTATCTCTTTTAGTTTACTTTCCACAGTAACAAAGGTTGATGAGTATCCATCTACGTTTTATTATGATTTAGTTTTTCGAGCGTAGTACACCAAGGCTATGTTTTGTGCTTTTTCTTGTTTTGATTTTCTCAAACCCAAACACCCAACGTAACTTTCCTTCAGGGTTGCAGCATTCCAAGCAGACGAAAGAAGGAGCAGCTGAGTGAAGAGTTTTCCCGTCAGCTGGATGACTGTATTTTGAGGATTTAACAGATGTTCTGTGGTGCAAGGTCAGGGTACTGGGGTACTGTTGTGTTGGATTACTTTTGCACTTCTTTCAACCTAGTTCTCGGTTGCCGCAACATACTATGCTCTGACTGTTTCTGTTGATAGTCAAAACTGTACTGAAGACTTGAGAGAAAGAGATAGGAGGAGAGGAGGCGGGGATAGAGATACTGGAATCTGGTTAAATGATTGAAGGAGTCAGTGAGTTTGACGGTGGTTTATTTGTGAAAGTGGTCATTGGTACATACAATTAGACGCAATAAAAATGTGAATGGGTAAAGAAGGTATGGTATATTATTTGATTTTGATTTTTTTTCTCACTTTATTGTCCCTTTATATCGGGGAAATTCTGGGCCACCCCCCCCCCCCCCTGGGAAGGCGTAGTCGCAAGCTTGTAGCACGCCCAACCTACCTAATATTAGTTGATGTTGCTTTTTTTTATTTTGCTGGAGGAGCAAACCGGAGTACCAGGAGAAAACCCCCGAGACTTTGTCCGAGTCGAAAGTAAATACTATTCGGAGAAACATAACGCCCAGACGCTGGATCGATCCCACACCTGTCAGGCGACTTTGGTTTTTGTCTGGCCTTGGACCACTAGGCCACAACTCTCGCTCGATTTGAGAGAGAAAGAGACAGAGAGATGAAATGATAAGGCAGAACTGAATTCATACGACATAACACAATGAAGACAAAGATGCGCATATGCGTTGGCCAATGTGTGGGGTTGCATGGGAGAGAGGGAGTGGGAGGGAGGGTGGGTGGGTGGGAGACGTTTGTCTGACCACACACACCCGTGCTAGTTTCTATTTGACTTCAAAGTCACACACGGAGAGCTAGAGACCTCAAAGTTGTGTTGTGTACTGGTGCACTGGCTTTGGAGGGTCCTTCCTTTCAGAATGAATCATCATCAAACATGCCTTGGGATTCCTTGCAAACATCTGGGCTAATAGAATTTAAGACTTAAACGTGACTTTCCCTCTACTTGGTCGTCTTATAGCGGCGTATTTTCCGTGATGGTATATTTGCTGTACAGTAGTAGGCTTGAGAAGTTAGTGTAGAGCAGAGAGCACTGAGGAAAGCTTCCTTGCTGGTCCTAGTCCTCTCTCATAGTCTTAAGGCGTATTACTCAAATTGTGTTAGTTAGTATTTAAGAGTTTGTTTGTTGTTCTTCCTCTCTGATCACTTTGACGTAAAATGTCATTAATAAATGATCAGTTATGGAAATGTAGAACTTTACAATTTGAATTTGACTTATTAAAAGACTTTTCTTCTTCAGTTTTTTAGTTATTTTCACGTCGATATTACCAAAGACATTGTCTTGTTCTGATATAAGGTCATTCACCTTCTTAATCTTCGTCTTCGTTTTCATTATCTACTCCTCTTCATCATCATTGTTAGGTAGTGGTTTTTAGCAGTATATTTTCAAAAGGCTATAGTTTAGCTATCTGTTATATTGCTAGGGTTTTAAGTTCACTGTATTTAGAAACAGACTATAACCTTTGGTTGATCTTTGTAGCCACGTATTGTTTTGGAAAAGCACGTTTCGTTTCGTTGGTTAAGTTGTAGTCCCCGAATCCTAGCATATAGGAGACTATAGAGTTAAGAATTCATTTTAAAATCCAAAACAACTATGAAAAACCTCCAGGAGGCAAGTCAAGATTAAAAATCCTGACACACCACCAACCGAAGAGGATGTTTCAGTTCCTATGTAGTTAACATATATAAGTTTGCAATGATGTAAGTGGTAGTGTAGCTTAAGAATACTTTTGTATTAAAACGTAATAACCTTTTTGGTAGGTTGACTGGAGCAACTGTCTGGAGAACCTTTCTGATTCTGTTGCACTTTTTGAGTGCATCCACCAAGAGGCTGTGTTCGGCCACTGGTCGGACGGAGCCAGAGGATCTGAGTGAAGAGCATCGACTGGCGGGGGCTTCTTTGAGCGACACCAACGGCACGGTCGTCGACGTCAGAGAGTGTGACATCTGCAAGGATTGTACGCCTTTGTCAGTGCGGCGTTGAGAGGTCATACTGGATGTTACATTCGTTGTTGGTTTTTATCAGTAGTTGATTCAGCCCCAATGCTTGAATCCTGATAAGTGTAACTCGGATTCGTTTATTCACGCAACCTGTTCACTCAGCAACAAGGCATGAGTCGTCGTATGACGTTTTCCAACTTTATTCAGCGTACATCAACAAGTGCATACAATCGCTTTTTCCACTTTTTCTACCTTCACAACTGAAACAGTGCGGTACATATATATAGTCTCTCTATACTCGAGAGAACGTTCGAATGTTCGAGCTTGACGCAATTATAACCAATCACAATGAAATTCGTCATCACTGTCTTACGTCATATAACTTAGAACCATCTGGCAGCTACCACCAGATCTATCCACACGCTTCAGTCGATAGTAACCAAGTAACCCTAGAAAATTCTTCAATAATATCGATCAACGAAAATTATCAACATTATACCAAGCTTCTTCTAACAACAACGCAAAATCAAATCAAAGGTAACTACACTCTGTTATTGCATGCTTTGCAAAACAAAACGATCGGATCTACCGTGCGCGTCTCACACGTACTATCGTGCGCGTTTCAACGTAACACTGGATAGTTAACAGGAAAGGGATAGCTTACTGTAAATTTTATTGTTCGGGCTTAAGAACGCCAAAACCCTAACTGTGACCGTTGAACATCTATATGTTTGAGACTTTTCTAGGCCTGCTTTCAATGTGCAGATAGGCCTAAGAACAGGCACATGAAACAAAACATGATTTTCTTTGTGTAAATAGTGTACAATTATTTCAAACTTTAATAACTGTGATGGTTTAGTATATATGTCTAAGTGAATGCGAGCTGATCTTTCATTCTTTTTTTTTTTTATTGGCTACACATTTACGCAGGTATATTGCTTCTTTTTCTTTCTTGTAAATAACTTTTTTTCATGTATGAAGAAAGAAGTTATGATAGAGAACCTACAATGTTGAGCTAAGCCAAAGTAAATAATGATATCCTAAAATCCTATACATCCACTTCATAACAATCATCATCATCATCATCATCATCATCATCATCATCATTGTCATAATATTTACACTGACTTAGTGATATTCCCAAGTGGTCTAATAATTATATGCGAAAGTATCCATCCTTTCATTAATCAGTTGTTTTTGTCCAATCAAATACATCATCATATATTCATTCATCTTCGTACTAGATTCTTTAAAGCAATGCAACAATTATAAAGAAATAAATCTTTTAACTGTAAGCAAATATGTATTAATCACTGGTCTGGTGTGTGTGTGGTGTTGTTGTTTTTTTTTTTTTTGAAAAACCTATCAATAATTTGTGTAGTCTTTTGCCCTTTTATTTGGTCTGTACATTAAAGAAAAGAATTTGATTCGGCGTTTACTTAAGACCCTCTTTTTCTTTGGAACAAAAAAAAACCAGTATTTTCAATTTTCTTTAGGCAAAAGGGGCCAAAAAATATTACTCCGTCAGCTTCTAAATATGTGTCAACCAGGTGGTCCAATAGAAAGAGGAAAAACGCTCCATTCATTTCAGCAGTTGTGTATCCTACATCCTAAACGTCCTTGCGGGTAGATGTTGACGAATTTATTCTCTAAACACGTTTCTCACCCATCGTGGGACGTCCCGTTTCTTTTCGTCTCCTGTTTTCTGTTAACGCCCTCTTAAGTGTGATCTGAGGTATAGCGAGGCAGCCTTATGTGGAATCTCCTTTCTTAAAGATCCTCCCCCTATACCACCCACACTTCGTTGTTTCACCAGAGATGAAGAGGCTGCCAGGTTGGGAAACATGCAGGGAGGCAGACAGGCGCATGTGTATAGGCACGTAACCGCACACACAGACACAAACACACACACACCAACGCACCCACACACACACACGCACGCAAACGCCCACATACACACACGCACTCCCGCGCTACACCGCACTCACACATGCACACACACTCACACAAAAGCCCACCCACCCACATGCATACGCAAAGATCACGTCAGCATTGGTTTGAAGACATTTGAAGAAAATGTGAAGTTCTTTTGTTTGGTGTGGAGTTTTGACCAAACAGTCATCGTAGTCGCACTCCAAAAAGATAAATATTTTATCATTTAAAAGCGAGTCAGCAAGCTTAAGAAGAAGGAATTCACATCCCACTCTGAACAGCCTTTAAAGAGAGAGTGGATTGTTTGAGTTTATCTACTTGATGGCAGCTGGGAAGTATTGCTAGCATACAGGGAGACTGAGACTCAATTTTATTGACAAGGATACATCTATTAGACTGGAGTCTGGTCTTACACTGTTTTTTTTGGTATCGTTTACGCTCATCGCCGTAGTAGGGCGTTCGCCTGGCACACCGATGACCCAAGTTTAAATCCCGTGATGGCCATGTTTCACAGTCCATTTTAGCAGTATGATTGCTCTGGTGGTTCAGTGTTGATTGAGGTCCCTACCCCTTGTTCGCTGTGATGGTTATCCCCGTCTGCCATATCGCCAATGGTGGGTTTAGACGTTAAGTTCAACGTTCGTTCATTCATTATACTCACATTGTCCAATATTTACTCATGCATTCCATGGACAAATCAAAAACCAATATAATAACACAAAGAGACAAATTGCGTTGATAACTATCATGCAGAATACAAAAAAGAGGTGTAACATTCAATATTTGTGTTACAATCACACAATACATAACAAACAACCCAATGTATTTCTAATAATCAGGTATCACAATGACACGCATATATTTAAGATGCCTCAGTTGTAGATCAAGTAGCAGATCGAGAGAGACAGACAAACGGACTGAGAGATAGATTACTTTACATTACATGCTTATTGCTTTAGTTCCAGCGGACTCTTCCGAGCCAAATCAGGACCGGACAACCCCTGATCCGCATAAAGATCTACTGAAACAACCCTAGTGGTAAAACTGAAAGCACTCCACCAGCCAATCACTTTACAATAAAGACATCCCACGCAGGGGACGCTGAGGCTATACTCTAATTTATCGAACCCCTGTTTACAAAAACAATATAGAATACAGGCGTCATTATAAATTATCAACAAAACACATACATATAAAATGCCTACATTGCCAAATAATAACATCATAGGAAGCCTTAGTGACCACCTGGCAGAAAGCGTCCAATATTCCCAAGCTCAATTTCCCAACAGACCTCACACACAAATCAGGAGTTTTGTCCCGGAAGAGTTTTCAAGAAAAAAGGTAGGTGACTGGTCTAGCGAAGAGGAAAATAGTATAGCAGATTGATAGAACAGAACAAGAATGAGAAAAAACAAATGAGAAAGACAGTGACAGTGGGAATTTAAAGCACTAAATTTCCAGAAAGTGGGGATACTATTTATACTGAAACCCCCGGCACCCCAACGGAGATGAGAGAGAGAGAGAGAGAGAGAGAGAGAGAGAGAGAGAGAGAGAGAGAGATTAAAAATAAGAAAGGTGAAATGTTGGGTATGCGCGAAAGAAAAAGCAAACTGCTGCCCGTCAACGCCGTCAAAAGGGTGAGAGAGAAAAGAAAGAGGGTGGACATGGGGCTAAAGAACTAACCCTTTACCTGAATGAATGATTCGAGTTTGTCTTCTCGCTTGGAGAGGGAGGGTCCTCAAGTTGGTTGGTATTTTGAAGACTGAAGAGGGGAGGGTCTCTGAACAAGTGAATACGGACTATAGGGTAGCAGCTTGCGGTTATTTTTCACACATCTCTTCCACTTTCCTGACGCCTTTTGTCGTTTGCGCTTTGGTACAACAAAATGGTCTTTGAGTTTTGTTTAAAAAAAAAGTTTGAAAGCCGTTTTGCTGAATTTTTTTGGTCGCTTCCTTGAGTGAACGTTTGGTGACCATTTTTTAAAACATGTTTTTAAAGGTATTTGATAGAAAAAAAAACACGTTTTGGGGAATTGCACTCGCTGAAGGGTTTTTTCTTCTCCATTATATGTGGTTTTTATGTTTTGGTGATAAATGTAGCACCTGTAGTGTAGTGGTGTTTGACACAGCTTTTAATAGCTACCTTTGCCTTACATCGAGCTTTTCGACCGATCACCTTTAGCTCATTGGTTCGCCTAGCACGCAGATGACCAAAGTTCGGATCTCGTGGATATTTTTTGTTAACTCGTCCATGTTTGCAGTATGATTGCTCTGGTGGTTTAGTGTTGTAAGCAATAAATAACTAACTAGTGTTGATTTAGGTCCATAAGTCCATTGTCATCAACCACAAGTATTTGGTATACAAACCTTAGAGTAGTTATAAAAAGCTAGAGTATTTGTTATTAAAAACTGTCAGAGTGGCTTTTTTTAAAAAAGAAATACGATACAGTTTAAAATCGACAATTAAATAGTAGGAATATAAAATAATATTCTACAAGGCTGGAAAAATGTTTTGACTATTTGTCCAGTACACTTACATTTCTCTATGCTTCAGCCTTTCTCCAATGTAGACAGACTATCAACGACAGTTGTGCGTGCTTCAATGACAAATATACGTACATCTCTTTTTATAACATATTTTCTCCCGCATTTGCATTGATGTAGACACACGTCTACTCAGAAAATAGGTACATTGAGTGTTCCCTGTAGGGAGAGAGTAACCTCGCCCTCGCACTGAAATCTCCATGTCTGCTATGCATGCCTTCAGGAAACTCGAGGGCTCTTTGACGTTCATAGAGTAACCCGTACAATGCAGTAGACATTCAAAAATAAGAAAAAAAGAAGATATATACAAAATGGGTGCTCATGTCAAGAAAGAAATGGAAAGTCTTCTACGCCAAGTAATTTCCACTGATTTGAATCACTACACCATGTCCAGAAAAGTCTTGGATTTTTTTTTTACAATTCTATATTAGGATTACAACTTTAATATGTTGAGAACATGTGAAAACGCAATAATTGTATACTGATTTTTTTAAGGAAGGTGAGCATAGAGGATGTGGGTACCCGTCTTAATATTATTTTGTTTGCGTGCCAATGTTTCTTTCCAGTGTAGCAATGAGAAAATCACAAACTACAGAGAAAAACGTATAGAGTAATATCACTGATATTTTAATAATAATAATAATAATAATAATAATAATAATAATAATAATAATAATAATAATAATAATAATAATAATAATAATAATACACTTTGATGAAGCGCGATTTCTGGTAAAAACGAGATCAGAGCCTAAGGTCATGAGACCTGAAAAGGAAATGCTAAGATGTTTAATTATTATCCTATCCCGTAAGTCAAAGATCGTTGGGGCACCACAGATAATCGTTTAACCAGCGTACTCCATCTTTCTCTGTTCTCAGCAACCCTCATGGCTTCGTTCAATGTCAAACCAGTCCATTCTCGACTTGTCCTCCCACCTCTTTTTCAGGCGCCCTCTTCTTCTGCCTCCTTGCACCGTGCCTTGCAGGATGGTTTTTGCAAGGCCTGGTGGTCTGGTAACGTGGCCATACCATCGGAGTTCCAGTGTTTTTCACCACCGTGAGCATGTCATCATGTTGTTCAATGGCTTGTGTGATGGTCTGTCGGAGCTCCCTTCCAGTTTATTACATGTTTTAATAAAAATTTCATAAATTGGTAGTAGCATGTATGAATGTAATAAATTTATTAAATGTGATGTGCTCCTATTGAGTAACTTGCATATATTTGTCACTGAATTTCAGTTGATGAAAAATAACTGTAAATTGGAACTATGATAGTAATAGTATGAATGTGTTGCATTGATGAGCTGTGCTATTTTATAAACTGTGATAGTTGATTGCGTGAATGTATTTATACCCGGAAATGTTTTGTGTTTGTTTTACTTTACTACGGGGTGATTGTAGTGCTTTGTCGATTTAACACATATGACTTTTAAAATGTTCTTTCCTTGCCCTGTCAAATAACTTTTGCGTAAACTCCTTATTAGAGCTAATAAAGATTTGCTGTGTTGTATTGTATTGTATTGTATTGTGTTGTGTTTTGTTGTGTTGTATTGTGTTATATTGTATTGTATTGTATCACAAAAGTAAAACCTAAATATTTATTTAAAGGTTTAATTTGCTTGTACCACATGCTGCAGCGTTCGGGAAGGTCTTGGTTCGCAGAATCCTAACGAAATACACTTGTAACAAATCACACTACTTATAGGCCTAATTATTCAACACGGACAGAAGACCTATTGTGTCTTCTCAAATAATAATAATAATAATAATAATAATAATAATAATAATAATAATAATAATAATAATAATAATAATAATAATCCTATCCTATCCTATCCTAACCCGTAACTCGGAGGTCGTAGGGGCACCACAGATGATCGTTTAACCAGCGTACCCCATCTTTCTCTGTCCTCAGCAACCCTGATGGCTTCGCTCATTGTCAAGCCAGTCCATTCTCGAATGTTGTCCTCCCACCTCCTTTTCGGTCTCTTTCTTCTTCTACCTCCTTGCACTGTGCCTTGCAGGGTGGTCTTTGCAAGGCCTGATGCTCTCTTATGACGTGGCCATACCTTCGGAGTTTCCGTTTCTTCACCACTGTGAGCAGGTCATCGTGTTGTCCAATGGCTTGTGTGATGGTCTGTCGGACTTCGTCGTTGGTGATGTGTTGGGTATAGGAAATGCCCAGAAGTCTTCTGTAGCACCTCATCTCCCTGCTTTGTATTCTTTGTTGTAGATCTGCTGTGAGGGTCCATGTTTCATAATAATAATAATAATAATAATAATAATAATAATAATAATAATAATAATAATAATAATAATAGGGACGCTATCCGGCGCCTTTTCTTCAATAGAACTAAAATCGCGGCGATCTGCAGAAATCTTTATTACAAAAAAGAAAAGAGAAATCCAAATTTTATTTTTGATTTTTTTTTGCGTCTTTCAACACTATTATTGACGGGAGGGAGGAAACCGGAGTACCGGGAGAAAACCCTCGGTAACCTGAAAAGTCTCGTGCCTCTAAGTCACGTAAGTTCGTCCCATGCCGGGCTTCGAACCCGTGACCTTCAGCGAAGGAAGCCAGCTCACTATCTACCGCGCTACCAGGCCTACTCCTGTATAGATCTGAGTCTAGTCCAATTGTTTAGACACAACTATGTTTCCCCACTGCAGTCTAACTAGACAATATTATGCCAGTCACGTTCCCTGTACTGCTGATCCGAGAACCCCGCGAGATTTGATCACGTGACCCAGGACATACTGATCCAAGACTCTCGCGAGATTTGCGGGCGCGCCTTTTGATCAACGAGACTCCAGCGAGATTTGAGCCGTGACTTCGGTGTTTGTCTTTTTATCCGCTCGAAGGACTGTAGGTTGTCGTTTGGGTTTAGGGGTAGGGTAGGGTGGGGATAGAAGTGCTACGCCATTACAGCATTAGGTAACACAGATCTGCCTTATGCTACGCCATTACAGTATTAGGTTACACAGATCTGCCTTATGCTACGCCACTACAGTATTAGGTAACACAGATCTGCCTTATGCTACGCCATTGCAGTATTAGGTAACACAGAGCTGCCTTATGCTACGCCATTACAGTATTAGGTAACACAGAGCTGCCTTATGCTACGCCCTTACAGTATTAGGTAACACAGATCTGCCTTATGCTACGCCATTACAGTATTAGGTAACACAGATCTGCCTTATGCTACGCCATTACAGTATTAGGTAACACAGATCTGCCTTATGCTACGCCATTACAGTATTAGGTAACACAGATCTGCCTTATGCTACGCCATTACAGTATTAGGTAACACAGATCTGCCTTAAACTAAGGACAAGGTAGGACAAAAAAAAACATCTTTCAAGGAACCGTGGATTTTTTTTAATCACGTTCTTGTGTTGTGTGTGTGTTCTTTTGGTTTGTTTTTTGTTTTTTCTTTCTTTTTCTTTTTGTTTTGGCAGGAATTTGCCTGGATCAGGAAGGTGCCTGTATCAGTTTTTGTTATGAACAAACACTAGTCACAAATAGTACTTTACAAGAGGGTGAGGAGTAGGTGAATAAAAAGGGAGAGGGAGAGAGAGAGGAAGAGAGAGAGAGAGAGAGAGAGAGAGAGAGAGAGAGAGAGAGAGAGAGAAAACATGGTGTGACATCGTCAAAGTTCCTAATATCTTATTTGGGCTGGAAACATTCTGATTGGTCGACGCATTACAAAATTCAATGCATGCGCACAGTGCTATCGTAGTCTTAGTAAGAATTAGGGTTAGGGGTTAGGGTTAGGGCTACGACGCCTAAGAACATCGTGAAAAAGCCGGCCAGACTTGACCTGGCGCATGCGCAAAGGCACCCGTCTAAAGTAAGAGACCCGGAACTTTGACGATGTTACAATGCAAACGAATTGTATTCCTTTTTGGGGCATACCTCATCAGGAAGTGATGTGTGAGACAAACAAAATGTACATCACAAGTTAGAAAGAAAAAAGACAAATAAATGGTCACACTATCATAACTATCAAGAAAGCGCTATTTCTCTTAGCTTGAAATGCTATCCTATCCTGTTCCGTAACTCTGAGGTCGTTGGGGCACCACAGATGTCGGTTTAACCAGTGTACTCCATCTTTCTCTGTCCCCAGCAACCCTGATGGCTTCACTCAATGTCAAGCCAGTCCATTCTAGAATGTTGTCCTTCCACCTCTTTTTCGGTCTCCCTCTTCTTCTACCTCCTTGCACTGTGCCTTGCAGGATGGTCTTTGCAAGGCCTGATGGTCTGGTGACGTGGCCATACCATCGGAGTTTCCGTTTCTTCACCACTGTGAGCAGGTCATCGTGTTGTCCAATGGCTTGTTTGATGGTCTGTCGGACTTTGTCGTTGGTGATGTGTTGGGTATAGGAAATGCCCAGAAGTCTTCTGTTGCACCTCATCTCCATATGTGTGTAACATCTCTCCGTCTGTCTGTCTGTCTGAAGTCTGCTGTTCACCTGCGCGCGCGTACACACACTCTCTCTCTTTCTCTCTCTCTCTCTCTCTCTCTCTCTCTCTCTCTCTCTCTCTCTCTCTCTCTTTCTTTCTTTCTTTCTGTCTCTCTCTTTCTCTCTCTCTCTCTCTCTCTCTCTCTCTCTCTCTCTCTCTCTCTCTCTCTCTCTCTCTCTCTCTCTCTCTCTCTCCTCCTAATGGCCACTCCCACACCGGACTTTATCTTTTTCTGTCGTTTTTTTTTTTTTTAATATATATTTCTTATTTCTCCTTATCGCGCACTGAGCATTTGACAATGGATGGAAACACGCGCGCTACTAACGGACATCATCATCATCACCGTCATCATCATCATCATTATCATCATCATCTCTCCCTCTCTCCCTTCACCCCTTGTCCCTTGATAACTTCAAACATTTCAAACAGACGCGCTTCGCCCTGTGTTGTGCTTTATCGGTTCCAATAAAGGTCAAACCTGTATTAGTCCTAATGAATTGTGTACCCTTTTTCAATGAATACCCTCAAAGGTTTCTAAGGTTACCGGTAATTCAAACAACAGAGGGTTTAAAAAAAATGTTTTTGTATGTTTTGTGATCGAGGTCAGCAACGTTAAGGCGGAAAGAATAAATTACAACATAATCCACCTAACCTCAGCGAGCAAAAAAGAGAATAAAGATCTTTTGTAATTTTGTGGGTTTTTTTTTCTTCTCGAGAGCCATTTTTTAGTCATAAATACCAGAGATAGAAATCATGGTGTGTGCAATTTTTTTTAAACTGGTGAAAGCTTCGAATTTTTTGTTCTGGTTTTGTGTGACAGAATTGCTTGTTCTACGGAAGTGACCGTTGGATATGGGGACTCGGCGAGTTTGTTGGGGCAAATCGCGGGTTTGGCTGTCTATTGTTATTATTGCAGGAGATGGCGGTTGGTTGCCATTATAGTTGTTTTGGTCTCATTGTTGCTAAATCCGTGTTTCCGGAAATTGCATGAATCTGGGTTTTTACATATTTTGATAGGAAGCTTACATTCACACGTAAGAAAGAAAATGTTTAACGTTCAAGAATATTGTCAATTTTAAGTAGGAGTTTGTTACAATGTTAATGTAAAATCGTTTTAATTTAAGCTACCTATTTATTTATATGTGTTTAATTTTTTTAATACATTTTTGTTGTTGTCCTATCCTATCCTATCCTATCCTGTCCTGTCCTATCCTATCCTATCTTATCCCCTTAACTTCAATGTCGTTAAGGCACCACATATGATCGCTTAACCAGCGTACTTCATCTTTCTGTCTTCAGCAGTTCTCATGGCTTCACTCAATGCCAAGCCAGTCTTTCTCGAATGTTGTCTTTCCACCTCTTTTAATGTCTCGCTCTTCTGCCTCCTTGCACCGTGCCTTGCAGGATGGTCTTTGCAACGCCTGATGCTCTGGTGGTGTGGCAATACCATCGGAGTTTCCGTTTTTTCAACACTTTGAGAAAGTCTTCGTGGCTCGTGTGATGATGGTCTGTCGGACTTCGTTATTGGTGATTGTCAGGAATGAGGTCACTGACAGATAGATGTTATTGTTGTGGGCCTATGAAAAGGGGCATAACTTATATACACCGTGTAGAGGGCGCCAGATACGTACTGGGCGGAAGCAGCTATGTTTACAAACTCACTCAGATTTTGAATGCCGTGCCGAACAGACTTAGTTAGGTACGAAGTGTGTGGATTATAAACCTGAGTCCGGTCTGAAGGAGTAGAAGGAATGTCTACCAAGAGGTTATGACCGAACCACACAGGATTTAAACAGTCGGATTAGCTGCAGTGAGCAGGTAAGCTAATGAATAAACGTAAAACTTTTGTGAAGAGGTGGAAACAAGTTGGCTCTCTCTGAACAACACATGAATGATTATGATTTTCTAAGTTCTTATTTTGAAGTGAAATAACTATGCTGTTATTTATTGAGAATTTATGACGGTAGTGCAAGTAGGAGAGATAGCAATAATGAGCGTAAAGCGCCTCATGTTTTTCTGACACCCTTTTACTGCAATTTATGGCTGTTTTATGAGCTTTTAAAAGGCGTGCCAAAGCGCTCTGGGAATCCGGCATTTGCTAAATATAATACACATTCGTATATCTTGCGTCTTTGCTTAAAACAAAAAAAAAATTACAACCCTTCTACATTATGGTTGTATAACATTACACATTAATATCTGCTGGAATGATCTTTTGTTTAACAAGATAGTCCCGAGTAAATAACGATAATGAAAAGATACCAACCAGTTTACCAGCATCTGAAAGATCCATTTTCCCCAATTCAATAGGTTTCATTTTTAAAAGAGATTTTGCAATCATGGCATAAGCTGTATTTAAGCCCACTAAGACAACACTATGGTATCCAAGATTTACAATTGTTTGTTCATATGGTACACTCATTTTTTATATATAATAAAAAAAATAATAATAAATTATTACTGCATTGAAAACACATCTAATGATGGCTTCAATGATGGAGATAATTCAATTTCTTTTTTTACAAGTGGTTTTGGGGGTTTCTGTTTATTTATTCCTTGGCGGGTATTTATATATTATGTACCCACTTGCACCCACTACACCAGCTATACATAAATAATATATGTTATTTGAAGATTGTACTGGTTGTATTGGTTGTATTGGTTCTTCTTTGTTTGTTGTTAATGTTTGTTGCGTTATTGTTTCTTCTTTTGGTGATTCCTTTTTTGTTAATATGTTTGCTTTTGTTTGTTTGTTCCATCTATGTAACTTGTTAAATTCTGCTAACTTCTTTCCAGCTGCAATTCTTCCTGGGCTCTTTTGTTTAGTGACTGTCACTGGGTTCTGTTGATTCTCTGAATTCTTCACCTCCGTCTCCTTCTCCATCTCTGGATTGGAAGAGTCCATTTTTAATAGCAGAGAAATTTATGTGTTGAAAAGTAATTAGCCCGCTGAAAATGGGGTCAACAAGCTTCCAAACTTATAATACAAATTTCTTGATGCCTCACTAATCCCATTAACAATAACTGGATCTTTAATCAAATCATCAAATAAATCATTCTCACAATCTAAAGTAACAAAGGTCGACACAGCTTTGGTATATAATTTCACAATCGAACGCCCTAAACTTTTAACCATTAAAGCGCCGAGAACTTTATCATATTTATTATGTAATATAATGATGTCTTCTGGCCTCAGTCTTTGCACTTGTTCAGTAGTTAAGTCAACACCGAGATAATACTTTGACTTTCCGGAAGCTACTAATGCAACCAGCCTGTCTCTTTCTCATTGTCAACACCTGTAACTGTAAC